>VMBQ01003865.1:0-36517 GCA_007657795.1 Dreissena rostriformis
TTGGTTATCAAACCACTTGAGCCTTCAAAATCAATAAATTCAATTGAAGCGTGGTCAGACGCATTTCTAGTATATGCTAGTATCTTCTTAACAGCACACCCTCACAGGACGCAGGAGTTACTCAAGTATATGAGTACAATTAGGACTGCGGCAAGGAGGCATGCAGGACTGGGTTGGAAAGCCTATGACCAGCAATTCCGTTTACGCCTTGCGGTTGATCCTACTGGTACCCGCTTTGATAAAATTGATTATGACCTATGGTTGCTGTATGTGGGACCTTCTATGTATGGTGACAGGTGCGGAAAGAGTCATGATAGGAAAATGTTATGTTTTTAATTACAGCAGGTGTGCAAGGAATCCTTGTCCGTATAGGCATAATTGTCTTAGTTGTAATGGTAATGATCATTCTAATATGTGTAGGTCTGCTTTCGGAGGAGCGCAGGTTCAAGGAAATAGAGGATTCTTGCCAGGCCGGGCCCCAGCTCCCCAGGGCCCGTGTTGGGCTGGGTTTAGACCGGGTTTCAGACCCAGACACACTAACGTCAACATGCGAAAATATTGATTTAAATGTGGGAAAATCACCGGTAAATACTGATGTGCTTATTTCATATTTGAACATTTATACAAATAGACAAGATGCCGAAATACTTAGAGAGGGATTTTTGAAAGGCTTTCGTCTTGGGTTTAATGGGAAAAGGGTTTCAACGGATGCATGTAATTTGAAGTCTGCGCGTTTACGTTCACATATTTTCAAGCAAAAAATAAACAGTGAGGTGGCGGCTGGTAAATTTTCGGGCCCGTATAAGTATTCTCCAATAGAAAATTAAAAAAATTCGGCTGTTGGCCTTGTTTCAACATCGGATGGATCATGGCGGCTTATTACACATTTGTCTTGTCCAAAAGGAGGCAGTGTTAATGATGGCATAAGTGATGATCTTAGTAGTGTGAATTATACCTCATTTGATACAGTGGTAGATAAGATTTTTTAAGCTTGGTTGTAACACCGAAATGGCCAAACGTGACATAAAATCAGCATTTCGGCTGTTACCTATTTGTCCAGACGACTTCTGTTTGTTAGGTTTGAAGGATAATGATGGTAATATTTACATAGATACATTTTTGCCTATGGGTTGCACAGTATCTTGTGCACTGTTTGAGAAGTTTGCTACATTCTTGCAGTGGTTATTTACTTATCTTGCAAAAAGGGACTCCTTGAATCATTATTTAGATGACTTTATTTTTGCGGGGGCTGACAATACGGGGCATTGTAGTGATCTTGTTGGTACATTCGCACAGGTATGTAGCTTGCTGGGGGTTCCTATTGCCGAGGAGAAATCAGTTGGTCCTTGTAAGAGGTTAATATTATTAGGATTAGAGCTGGATTCGGTTTATATGATTGTACGGATCCCATTGCTTAAGATTGAGGAGTTGCGGGTAGCTATTATGCAGGTACTTCAGAGAAGGAAGGTAACGTTAAGGGAATTTCAGTCGCTGGTTGAAAAAATGTCAATTTTCTGTCAGGCTATAAGATCAGGGAGGACTTTCCTGCGTAGGTTTTATGATGCGATGGTCAGTGCAAAACATCCACATCATAGATCACGTACGGCAGAGGCAATTAAGCTCGATTTAGATATGTGGCTTATTTTTTTAGAAACCTTTAATGGTGTAACGCATATTTCTCCGGACTCATGGTTAGACAGCAGCGTTATACAAGTATTTTCAGACAGTGCAGGTTCCCATGATCTTGGATGTGGCTGTTTGTTCAGTGGAGAATGGTCATTTTTTCCCTGGCCTAAACAATGGGGTTCGGTTATGAAAGATATCACATTTTTAGAAATGGTCCCTGTGATTCTTAGCCTGTGCTTATGGGCTGGAAATTTGCAGCATAGGAAAGTTTTACTCCGCATAGATAATGAAGCTTTGGTTATGGTTATCAATAAGCAAACATCAAAGTCAAAAAGGCTTATGCAGCTAGTGAGGGCATTTGTTATGTTACTTATGGAATTCGGTATCGTAGTGAAGTCTTTGCATATTTCTGCTCATGTTAATTCTATAGCCGTTTCTATTTCTCGCAAGCAATAGGACAGGTGCAGACGCACACCAGGAGCCAGATACCAGCACGTTTTCACTCTCTGATATCCAGTCTGAGTCTGAGCGATTGTTAAAGGCGGCATTTGCTGTTAATACAACGGAAGCTTACAACAAAGGGTTTGAACAATTTGAAAACTTCAGAAAAAAAAAAATAATTTACAATTAATACGGCCCCCGACTTAAGAGCAAATTGTCATGTCTATATCTTGGTTATCATTGAGGGGTTTGTTTCACTATACAGCTATACAGCTTGTTTGTACGTGAAAGCGGTCGGTTTTCAATGTAAAATAAGGGACGTTTCAGATGTTTCTAGTGATAACGTCATTGAGAAATGCTTTGAAAGGTTTAAAGAGATCTAGGGAGGGGGTCTAGAATCCCAATAACCAAGCATATATTGAAACAGAAAGTGTCAGTTTTGCCTAAAGTATGCAATACTATGTATGAGAGTCACTTGTTCACTGCGGCATATAGCCGTGCTTTTTTCGGCTTTCTTAGGGTGGGCGAAATTGGCGTAACAACAAACAATACTCCTTCAAGGGTTATTTCACAGTCAGATGTTTTGGTTAATGAGAAAGATGGCATAATCAAACTTGCTATTAGGTTTTCTAAAACAGATCAATATGGTTCAGGGACAATTTTGAAGAGAAACAAATCCACTTTAACAGAAATATGTGCGGTAAACAACATTTCGGGGTTCCTAAAAAGACGCCCACCTATAAGTGGGCCATTCTTCTGTCATTTAGATGGAAATCCCTTAACGAACAATTTTCAGCCATTCTTAAAAAAGTTGTTGGTTGCATGCAGCTGGATTACGGCAAGTTTACATCGCATTCCTTTAGAATAGGGGCAGCAACTTCTGCGGCAATGGCAGGTTGCGATGTCGAAACTATAAAGAAAGCTGGCAGATTGCGTTCTGAGGCGTATCGGGTGTATAGCCTGAATCGGGTTTTTTCAGGCTGCAGTTTGTCTTTACCTGTTTTGTTATAGTAAGGGCATTGTTGTAACTAGAACAAAGTCATTCTAGGTCCAATGAAAGTGTGGATCCTTGGTTCATCCATAGAAAAGCAAGCTTTTGTGGCGGTGAGACAGAGGCCGGAATGTGTAAATCTGGGTTAAACAGACGCAGACATTATGTGGCAGGGATATGGTGGTTTGTTACTGTTGGATGTTGTCGGCAAATTAAAGATATTGAAGACAGTTGCCGATACACCAGATTTGATCATATTACACTGCGGTGGTAATAACTTAGGGTGTAGGGGGCTCTGGATAGAAGTAGTACTTGTCGTGCCTGTCGACTGCATCCTACATTTATAATGGACAGGTATCTCTGGTCTTCATCCATCTCCTAAACTCTCACATGCTGGATCCTAGCGCCATACCCTGGAAACCGCTTCAGACGGCGGGCTAACCCATATGAGGGAGTGATGTTAACACGGCATCACTGGGCGTATGAACTTCCAAGAAGAAGTCACCGGCCAAAGCAACAAGCGTTTGCGTGTTCGGAGTGAAGTCCCGAAGGCGGTGTCTTGTGCAAATGAGGCAAGGCTCCGGCAACTTCTGCACCCGAATTTTATCTCTAGTCGTATCGACAACGTCCTGCCACTAGATCCAGATGATTACGGACGAGAGAGTGAGGCTGGTTTATGCGCAACCCTTCTTTACTTTAATCAAAGTCTTTAGCGCAAGTCATGTTATCAACTCTACTCCACCAAAGTCCTGTGGCGATTGGCTAGCGACGATGCCAGCAGGTGTGGATACACTGGAAGCTGCAGTTTCGACCCTACACACAGACGGCTCAAGACACTGGTCGTCAGCTCTTTGACCGAGACAGCAAAGGCTCCCGGTAACATCTTGAGTGACTGAGCAGCCCTCTTTAGGAATGCACTGCTCGCCCCGTATACTACGTAGGGGGATAGGAAAGGTGCCCTAAAAATTGCATTGTCTCAACTCAGCCAGGCTAGTTTACCGCGGCTTGCAGGGATCCCAATTCTGAATACAAGAAAGGTCAAACATATACCGATTACAATCGGTGCATGGAAAGTACGTACACTATTGGACATGGATGAGTCCAATAGACAAGAAAGAAGAACAGCCCTCGTAGCAAAGGAGCTGTCGAGATACAATGTGGACATTGCTGCTCTGAGCAAAACTCGTTTTGCTGACGAGGGACAGTTGAGAGAGCCAAACGCTGGATACACTTTCTCCTGGAGTGGTCGTGGGAACGATGAACGCCGTGAGGCTGGGGTTGGCTATGCTATCTTAAATGACCTTATAGGCAAATTAACTAGCCTACCAAAGGGAGTCAATGATCGCCTTATGACGCTCACTCTTCAACTAAAAGGAAAAAGAAATGCAACCATTGGTAGCTGCTATGCTCCTACCATGACAAACCCTGATAACATATAGGACAAGTTTTATGAAGAGCTTGATAATATTATTGATTCCGCACCCAAACAAGACAAACTAGTGGTTCTTTGCGACTTCAATGCCCTGGTCGGGTCAAATGAAGACACGTGGGGAGAAGTCATTGGCAAACACGGTGTTGGATCTTGCAACATCAATGGTCTACTCTTGCTCCGATTGTGTGCCCAGCATAACCTTAGTGTAACGAACACACTCTTCCAGCTGCCAACCCGAAAAAAACCTCTTGGATGCACCCGCGCTCAAAACACTGGCATCTTATCGACTATGCCATTGTCAGGTCTACAGACAGGAACGATGTGCGAGTGACAAAGTCAATGTGTGGAGCAGATTGCTGGACGGACCACCGCCTCATAATAAGTAAACTCAACTTTCATATTCAACCTGCTAGGCGCCCACAGGGGAAGAAACCTCCAAAACGTCTGAATATTGAGAAGCTGAACAATGTTGACTTCAAAAAGCAGGTAGCAAGTGAGTTGGATGAAAAACTTAAGTCAATGCCTTTAAATTATGGCAACATTGAACACGACTGGGCGGACTTCAAGAATACTGTACACTCGACATGCTGTACCTTACTTGGTCCAAAAATGCACTCTCACAAGGATTGGTTTGATGAAAACAACGAGGCTATAGACAAACTGCTTGAAGAAAAGAACAGACTCTTAAAGCTGAACCTCTCAAATAAAACCCAAGCAAATGCGGTTGCTTTACACCAGGCAAAGCAAAATGTTCAGACAGAGCTAAGGCACATGAAAGACAAATGGCTCAAACAAAAAGCCGATGAAATCCAGGACTATGCTGACTCTCACAACTCCAAACGTTTCTATCAAGCTGTCAGAACACTGTATGGTCTCCAGCTTGCTGGTACATCACCGCTGCTCTCTGCGGATGGGACCATCACAGACAAGCCTGGCATTCCTGATAGGTGGGCAGAGCACTTTGAGTCGGTTTTAAACATGCCATCTACAATCAGTGACGAAGCAATAAATCGCCTACCTCATATCCGATTGACAATACACTCGACAATCCTCCTTCCGCTACAGAGACATAAAAGGCTATTTAGCAAATGTCAACTGGAAAAGCTCCTGGTGCAGACGCAATTCCACCTGAGATCTACAAAGCCGTAGGCCAACTGACGATCCAGAACATGACAGAACTTTTTCAGTCAATGTGGGAAAAGGAAACGCTACCACAGGACCTAAAGGATGCGTCAATAGTTCACCTCTACAAGCGTAAAGGCAACATTCAGTCGGGCAAATGCCAAGAGCAGAATGTCAGCCTCTACACAAAATTTGTAGACCTCACCAAAGCGTTTGATACTGTGAACAGGACTGGTTTATGGAAATTCATGGAGAAATATGGCTGTCCACCAAGATTCATCACGATGGTACGCCAATTCCATGACGGTATGCAGGCCCATGTTCTCGATGATGGTAATCAATCTTCAACCTTTGATGTTTAAAATGGTGTCAAGCAAGAATGCATTTTAGCCCCGACACTCTTCAGCATGATGTTCACTGCCATGCTCGCAGATGAATTCTCTGAAAGTGACCCAGGCATTGACATCAGGTACCGCCCAGACGGGGGAGTCTTCAACCTGCAGCGTTTGAAAGCCAATACCAAGGTCCACTTCAAAAGGCAAAGAGACCTTCTCTTTGCAGATGATTGTGCCCTTTATGCTTCAACAGAGGCTGACATGCAACAGAGCCTGAACAGATTCTCTGATCCCTGTGACAGTTTTGGTCCGATAATCAGCACTAAAAAGACTGAGGTCATGTTCCAACCAGCACCAAATAGCCCTTACATCGAGCCAAACATCTTTATCAAGTCTCAGCGTCTCAATCCTGTGGAGAAGTTCACATATCTTGGTAGCACTCTTTCCAGAAACGTCCATATTGATGACAAAGTCAACTCCGTCATAGCTAAAGCAAGCTCTGCCTTTGGCCGCTTAAACAAAACTGTATGGAACCGCCGAGGTATCACAACAGCGACAAAGCTCAATGTGTACAGAGCAGTTGTACTTACAACACTACTTTATGCCAGCGAGACCTGGACGGTGAACCAGAGACATACCAAGAAGCTGAACCACTTTCACGCAGTGTGCCTCCGAAAAATACTAGGCATCAGATGGCAAGACAAGATCCCGGATACTGAGGTCCTGAGCCATGAAAACATGTACGGTATCGACACCATACTGCGGTCAGGACAATTTCGCTTGGCTGGTCACGTTTGTAGGATGGACGACACACGCATCTCGAAACAGCTGTTCTATGGTGAACTAGTAAATGGCTCACGCTCCAGAGGTGGTCAAAAGAAGCGGTTCAAAGACTCGCTGAAAGTATCCACCAAGCTGTTTGGCATTGAACCCGACTCATGGGAGAAGCTCGCCCAGAATCGTAGTGCCTGGAGATTGAGGTGAAGGTCGGAGCCAAAAAACACGAGCAGCATCGTAACTGCCTTGCCGAGCAAAAGAGAGCAAAGCGAAAGGAGAGGAAAACGTCTGATGCACCTCCAACTGGACCATCCTGCCCGAAATGTGGAAGGGCGTTCCATGCCAGGATTGGATTAATCGGTCACCTTCGTATCCACAACACCAACCACAGAATCACAAACAGTTTGATTCATAGTCATCTTCGACAACGAAGGACGAACTCTCAATGACTTGGGTCGTCTGGATTTAAAAAACATTCCTTCTCTTATAGATGTCATTATTAACTCCATAAATGATGCTTACAGTGTCAAGTGTAAAATTGTGTGGTCCCAAATTTTGCTACGCAGTTAGTGGCGTTATTCAGATAATCTTGTCGCAATGAACTCTTGTAGGATAAGAATAAACAGTTACGCAGCAAACACAAATATGCACATGAATGGGGGTTTCTATATAAAGTATGATTAATTAAGGGAAGTAACTCCACCATTATTCGCTGCAGATGGATTACAACTGTCCCCCTTGGAAAATCTGTTTTATTGAGAAGATAGCGGGTGCATTGCATGCGTTTAGAAAAGGGGCCACACAATGTTTTGAGTAAATCTCTGGACAGTTAAATGATTCCCGTCCTCATCCGGCAAACAGTTTCAGTTTAGATTCGCTGTCACCAAAATATTATAAGCATTTCTAGTTCTTTTTGCGGGACCGCACCGAGTTTGCAGATACGACTGCAAACTGTTTGCGCTCTATGGCGGACAGCGACCTCACAACATAACTGTTTTAAACTTAAGTTGGTATTCTAATAGTTTAAATTGGCATTGATGCCTGCTTCCCAGGGTCAGCCACGGATCAAACTTTCATTCTGCAATCGAGCTTATTTTGGTTTAATTTGAACAATTAAAATTCAGTTGCCGTAAATTTGAAGTTAGCCTTTTGTGACAGTGTTAAATTTGAAGTTAGCCTCAGTTGGGCATATACTTTTAAAGTTAGCCTTTGTGGCATTAACTGTTTGCTGGTTGTCCTAAAAGGCACAATTTGCTCGACGGCCTGTTGAATCGAATTTGTGATCAACACGATGAGTACGGGAACCATGTCCACAACTTCAAACCGGGGAACGAGACAGTCTAGTCAGAATTAAGTTTAGAATATTCAGTGAATAAATGTATTTTCAAGGGTATAATATTGTATGTGTTTTTTAGGTTAATAGGATTCCGGGAAACTAGCCTGCTTTGGTGAAACCCGGATATAAAAAATAGTAAAATGTAGCTTAGAAAAAGGATGCAAGATTTATTGTTTGGTCTTTCAGGATTTCACCTGGGTGGTCGTTGTCCGGCAGTCGGTTGTCCTCCAATCTCCCAATAATGTTATTATTGTTACAAATTCACTACGTTGCACACTTTATTCGTAGAATGAAGTTGAATGTAAACTTTTGTCATGTCAATTTGGGAGGCTCTTTACACACAGTCATAGGCGGTATAGCCTATGTATTATATAATAATATTTACGAATAGAATGATCAATATAAGTATACTTATATATGTATGATGATTTAGCGATATAGACAGTAATAAAACATATACTGACATGTATATATTCAGGAATATTACTAAGTTTTATTTTGACAAACATAGACAAGTATACATATGTAATATTTATACACAAACAAGATATGAAATTTGATTCACTCGTGTGTCCGGTTGAATTGGTTAAACTTTATTATGCTCCGTTTGTAATGCTTATATTAAGCAATATATGGTACATGTGTGCTTGTTTTGTTTTGCATAAGTTGCGGCTATTTGTGCTTTCTAATATCTCTTATAAACTGCACGGATTTATGTGATATGAAAAGGGTTGATTTAATAACGTGTCACATTGGAACGGTTTTTGGAGGGAACGACAAGGACGGATAGGAGGACTGGTGCGTTTCACAACGTCATAGTGTGCGAGCCATCCAGTGCGGACACGACCGGGGATTCAAACCCCGAAGACGTCAGCACTGAAAGTACTCAGACGAAAATAAGGTTAGACCGGGGATTTATTTCCCGAAACCAGCCATGTCATCGATACTAGGTCGTTACGACCGGGGATTCACACCCCCGAACGCAGCTACACTGAGACTATAGAACCGGGGATATAACCCCGAATTGTCTTCAGTGGTAAGCATAAACAAAGTTATCCGGGTATTTATTATACGAAAACAGCTACAGTTAAAAGGCAACATAACCAAAATCTTACGTTTTTCCATCTATTTGCTGCACTAATACTTTTTTATAGTATCTAAATGTATTTACTGTAGGATTCTTTTTCAATTGGGATGCTGGTTTATAGTAAAATGTGTGAATAGGTTGAAATCGGATTGTATTAAGGGGAGGTGATTTCTTTGTTTACATTTGATAGTTCTTTGTTTGGCATCAGGGGAGGTAATCTGGTTTGTTTACTGGTATATGGCCAATTTGATAGAACTGGTATCATTTGAATAAACAAAATGGGTTATTTTTCCGATATAAAGGCCAACTTTAGCTGTTTTTACATTCTTCACCACCCGGTAATTTTCAGAAGCACCCAAGTATCAGTACATAAGTAAATTTTTATTTATCCAGTTAACACAATTTTAAGTTTGATCATTATAATTCTTGACCTTGGGTATAACTTATAAGATGCTGTACTGGCACAGTAACATAATCATTGTTTATGATTAGGTTATTGTGTAAATACAGAATTTACATTAAAATTGTTTAGCATTAAGTGTGTAAATAAGTAAAGTACATAAAATAATAATTTAAATTGTTGAATACATGTACTTGTCATTTATGAACTAATCTGGACATTTATTAGCAGAGTGCAGCAGTTAACAAATTACGCTTAGTGTCTGGCAAGAATATTATTTTATAGCGTAAATAAAATAATCTGTATCATTTTGTGCAATACGTAATATTTCCAAATTAACCTACAAGTACATTAATGAACATTAATAAGTGTGGAATAATTTAGTTATATATATAAAAAAAAATAATATAATATTGAAAATGTTTGTTCACCTTAATATTGCCACTGTAGATGAGCTTTGTACATTACCTGGAGTTGATGAGTCTGCAGCCGTTAATCTTATTAAATTGAGAAACACGCATGGAGGTTTGAATATGCTTATATTGGCGCAAGTTTTGGGCAATAGTTCAATAAATCTCATGGGTTATGTAGATTTAGCTTCAGCAAAAGATCTGAGCGGTTGGAGACAAACTCCACTTACACACCTGGGACTTCAGGATGACATTGGCACTAGGTCGGTAGCCGCTTCTCATCAATCATCCATCCAAACTGGCGGGGATCATAGGGCATTATTGGCGTACTTAGATGAGCTAGCTCATCAATACCAAGATGAGGAGAACAAGTACATACCGGATGTTAGACCCAAAAAGTACGGGACAGGCGGATTGATACGCAAACTGAAGGATAGCGCAAATGAAGGCAGGGCGTCAATCCCAACAACTAGATCGATCAACGCTCCAATAAGAAAATTGTCGTTAAAAGAGGAACCGGGTCTAAGTCATCCAGAAGCGGCAGAGAAACACAAAATTATGCCATCTTCAATCTATCCAATTGAACGGGGTTTTATTACTCCTGAGTATACAGATAAACGTCTGAATACAGTGGAAAGGGGTTTTAACCATCCCGAAAGGACCAATTTGACGATGGATACAGTGGAACGGGGTTTTAACTATCCCGAATAGACAAATTTGACGATGGATACAGTCGAACGGGGTTTTAACCATCCCGAAAGGACAAATTTGACAATGAATCCAGTGGAACGGGGTTTAAACTATCCCGAAAGGACAAATTTGACAATGAATACAGTGGAACGGGGTTTTTACTATCCCGAAAGGACCAATTTGACAATGAATCCAGTGGAACGGGGTTTTTACTATCCCGAAAGGACAAATTTAACAATGAATCCAGTGGAACGGGGTTTTAACTATCCCGAAAGGACAAATTCGACAATGAATCCAGTGGAACGGGGTTTTAACTATCCCGAAAGGACAAATTTGACAATGAATCCAGTGGAACGTGGTTTTAACTATCCCGAAAGGACAAATTTGACAATGAATACAGTGGAACGGGGTTTTAACTATGCCGATAGGACCAATTTGACAATGAATACAGTGGAACGCGGTTCTTACTATCCCGAAAGGACAGACTTTAATCGACATTAAGTGCCTGTCCTGGGTGAACCTTTTTCTTATGAAAGGAGTGTGACGCAGCCCCAACATCAAGAAAGGAGTAGGTTTCGTTCAACGAATACAGGGGATATAGATCCTGCCTGGGACATCTCAAGATCAAGGAAAGAAAGGTCATATGATTGTTCACAAAGAAGAGGTAAACCACACCACCAACCAAATAACCTCCGGTATGATGGCTCCAGCAACTGGCTTTCTTTCTGACAGAAATTTGAAAGTTACCGGGAAGTCAAACGTTGGTCAGATAGTGAAAGCCGGGACTATTTAAATTGGTGTTTAGAGGGAAAGGCCTTGGATTATTTCTCCATGGAAACGCGTATGGGAGTTTGGCTGTCTTATACGGACATCATGTTTAAGCTGGAAAGAAGATTTGGTACCAATAAATTACCCCAATTAAGTAATTTGAAATTTTACCAAGCTTTTCAAGATCAGCAAGAATCCATAGAAGACTGGGCCGACAGAGTGCTTACTCTAGCCAATCTCGCTTTTCAAAATCTCCCCGAACAATACACTCAAGAGGAGATTGTATCGAAATTTTGCCAGGGATGTACGGACACAGAAGCCGGAAATCATGCCTGTTTTCACCGACCAAGGTCCTTACAAGAAGCTATTCACCTGGTAAAACACCATCAGTACATTACACAGGCGGTGGATGGCGGCAGGACAACGAAAGGAAGAGTAGTTAATGTTGTGAGTAGTAGTGGCAAAGATAAAATGTCAACACTTAAAACATTAGTTATCAGTTTGTCGGAAAAGGTAGATAACTTATCAATGTCCAAAGATAAGTTATCAAAGCCAAAGTTAATTGAAAAGTCAACAGAAAGAAGGATATTTAGTGGAATATGTTTCTTTTGCCAAAATACAGGACATATGAATAGAGACTGCAGACAATATCAACGATGGATTTCCAATCAGAAGGAAAAGGAGCAAAATAGAAGAGATACCGACCCTTATTTAAACTCAAAAAGACAGGAGGCAAAGAGCCAGGCATCATGTTCTCAGTAGAGTTGGGCTCATGCAAATTCTGTACCGAAAAATCCACTTCTTTCAGTGCTGAGAATCCTATACTTCCGGTGTCCACTGGGGTTCATCCGAATCCCATACTTCAGGGGTCAACTGGGGTTAATCCGAATCCCATACTTCAGGGGTCAACTGGGGTTAATCCGAATCCCATACTTCAGGGGTCATCTGGGGTTCCTCCGAATCCCATAACAACAACAACAACAGGGTCGTTGCCCAGTCCAAATATACCAAGTAATTTTTACGACAACATCTCAATCGGACCAACTTCCAATACGTATTCAGATGAACAAGAATACAATATATTCGCCGCGGAAGTTCATCATCAGTTGAAATCACGGTTGGCGACATTCCAATAATGGCACAATTAGACACCGGTGCTGAAATAACAATTATATCTTTAAACATTTATGCAAAATTGAAACATAAACCATCCATAATTAAGAATGTTGAAATGAAATTGGCAGCTACAGATTCTTCTATGAAAGGATTCCTAATACAACCTATTTTCATGAAATTAGGAAGTCATACTTTTAAAGAACGGGTTTATGTGGCACCCATAAGTAATGACATGTTGTTAGGTCATGACCTATTGACCCAGTTAGGAATTAAATTTAACATGGATTTGAAGTTTTTAGAAGTGAAAGGTGAAATTCTACCGGTGCAAAATACTTTTAAAGAATCTGCACCAATAGTGGCAAGGGTGACTATCATAAAACGGACAGTTATTCCAACTAATTCTGTTGTTCGAGTAAAATGTGCGATGTCAGTGAAGTTGGAAGATGACTACTATTTCCAACCATTTGAAGACCTGAAGTTGATAGCACCCAGGGTGGTTCGAAAGAAAGGCGAAAATCCCATTGTCTGCTTGGTAAATCCTACCGAACAATTACCAAACTCTGAAAAAGGGCAAAATCATAGGGAACGCCCTTGCATGTACCACCATTGACGGTTTTGAGGAATGTATTGAATCCCAGGAAGATGGCAGGGCACATTGGGTCAATTTGAATACAATTGACATAGAAACTCAGGACAATGGGGTGTTGTCACATCCCAATGACTAAAAGAATGGGGTGTTGTCGCATCTCAATGACGAAAAGAATGGGGTGTTGTCACATCCCAATGACGAAAAGAATGGGGTTTTGTCACATCCCAAGGAAAACAATACTGTGACACAAAAGAATGGGGTGTTGTCACATCCCAAGGAAAACAGTACTAATACTACATCAGTTCCAGATCATCTTAAATTTTTGTATGAGGCATCCTGCGACAAGTTAAATGATGACCAGAAGATACAACTCGCAGAACTTCTTATCGAGTTTAAAAATGTCTTTGCAAAGAATGATTTTGACTTGGGTAATTTTACTGAAATTGAACATTCAGTGGACACAAAGGATGCTACTCCAGTAAAGCAGAGAATAAGAAGAACTCCAGCTTGCTTTGCAGCAGAGGAAGAGGCTTTTCTTCAGAAGATGCTAGATGCTGGAGTAATACAGGAGTCTTCATCAGAATGGGCATCTGCTCCTGTTTTGATACGAAAGCGTGATGGAACTGTAAGATGGTGTATAGACTACCGACTACTGAACAGTGTGACAGTTAAGGACTGCTTCCCGTTACCATTGGTTGAAGATTGCCTGGACACGTTATCAGGAAATATCTGGTTTTCAAAATTAGATGCAAATTCAGCATACTGGCAAATAATGATAAAAGAAAAAGACCAGAAGAAAACCGCCTTCATCACCAAATATGGCCTATTCGAACATGTCCGCATGGGTTTTGGGATAACAAACGCACCGGCGACTTTCTCAAGAGTCATTAATCTGGTGTTGAAATGTCGTACGTGGAAAACTGTCCTGGCATTTTTAGATGACATATTGGTAATGGGAAAAACTTTTCAGGATCATTTAGAAAACTTAAGAAATGTTCTAGAAAGGTTACGGAAACATGGTCTGAAACTAAAACCGAAGAAATGCATATTTTTCCATGAGGAAGTTGAATTCCTAGGAAGGATTGTGAGTGGTAACACAATAAAGATGGCCAGCAAAGATACCGAAGTGGTGGACAAGTGGCCAAGTCCTAATTGTTCCAAAGATGTGGAACGATTCCTAGGATTTGTCAACTACCACAGATCATTTGTAAAAGGGTTTGCAGACCTTGCAACACCTTAATATCAACTCACTGGAAAAAAAAAAACAGTTTTAAATGGGAAATAGAGCAACCGGAAGCGTTTGAAGCCTTGAAAAGTGCTTTGGTTCAACCTCCAACGTTGTCCCTTCCCAATGGTGTAGACCAATTTATTTTGGACACAGACGCGTCGGATATAGGAATTGGAGGCGTTCTCAGTCAGGTGCAAGTGGGAGAAGAACAAGTAATAGCTTACAGCAGTTTTACCCTTACACCTGAACAGAAGAAGTATTGTACGACGCGCAAGGAACTATTGGCGATTGTAAGGTTTACCCGACAGTTCAAATATTACTTATTATGAAGGGTATTTACAGTAAGAACTGACTATTCGAGTCTTGCCTGTTTATTGAGGTTTAGGGATCCACAATGGCAGGTGACCAGGTGGATGGAAGAGTTGTTGCAGTTTCACATGGTTTTCAAACATCAAGCGGGTGCTCTTCATGGAAATGCGGATGCACTATCACGTTTACCAGATGGCTTGGTGTCTTGTCCTTCATATTTACCGGGGTTGAAGGTCAAGGATTTACCTTGTGGAGGATGTCCCTATTGTACCAGAGCAGATCAGCAGTGGGGTCAGTTCATAGAAGAGGTCGATAACACAGTTCCGTTAGCAACTGGAGGTTTGACTGTCGAAGCAGCAACAGAACCTGAAGAAATTGAGGCCAATAGTCATGTGCTTGATTACAAATGAAGACTCAACTGAAAAGGAGCAGGAGAATGCAGTTATTTCCAACCTGTTGTCTGAAGAACAAGAATTTCCAAGTATATCTGTAAGAACTGTTTGGGATCCAGGAGGAAAAGAGAAAGAAGACAAAGCGGGGTCTCATCATCCCGTCACCAGGATAGTCTCTGCGTCAGCAGGGCCTTCAAGGTCCCGAGAGTCTACTTCTGGTGATATATATTCAATAAAATTAGAAGGACCGACTAAACATCAAGATTCCATATGCAGTCTGCAAAGGAACTGTGGCTGTAAAGTTAGTGTACCTGAAGATCACCTTACAGACCAACCAACATGCTGGGGATTTACTTACTGCTCCAGCAGCTGGAGTTTCACTTCTTTATATTTCAAAGAGCTGGCCACAGCTCAAGAAGAAGATGAAAGCCTGAGGTTTATTCTAAGCTGGTTGAAAACCAATACAGTTCCAGAGCAAGGGGAGCTATTTTCAGCTAGTCAGGAAGCAAAACATTATTGGATTAATAAGGAAATCTTTCAATTAATGGACGATGTTCTCTTCAAAACCAAATACAATTCTCGTGACCTACTGTTGGTTATACCGTGAGAAGTGACTATGACAATCTTCGAGAAGTGACTATGAAACTTCACCATGACATTCCTTCTTCTGGTCATCAGGGCGTGGCTAGAACCAAAACGAAGTTAAAAGAGAAGTTCTACTGGTATACATGATCAAAAGATATTGAAAGATACATTCTGACATATGCAGCAAGAATAAGAAAAAACAAGAGCTATGGAAGGGTTCCCCCTTACTGAATATCAATCAGGTTGCCCAATAGAACGAGTCCATATCGACTTTTTAGGTCCTTTACCTAAAACAACAAGCGGCAACGAGTACTGCTTGATGATAGTTGACCAATTTACTAAATGGGTGGAGTGTGTCCCTTTGCCATCCAAGAAAGTAAAGGTGACGGCGAAGGCATCTATCGACTCCTTTTTTGCAAGGTTCGGTTACCCATTACAGCTGTTCTCCGACCAAGCTTTACATGAAATATTAAAATCCTCTTAAAACCATCAGTTCTAATTGAAAGTAACACTATTGACACGGACGTATTATGTATTCATTCATTTATGCAGATATCGTTTTTACAGGCCGACGACGCCAGGGAGGCAAGGAACGATGGGTACCAGACCGAATACAGTGACGAGCACAACGTATCCTTCGACTCTACAATAGAAGACCTAAATGCTTAAGTGAACATTGTGGCCGAGAAGTGCATTTATAGTCATACCACGTGAAAATAACTTTTTTCTCAGTCGTCTATTACCTGTTAAACCGAAGGGGACTGTAGGTGTGCTACGACTCTTCAATAAAAGATCTTAATTCTTAAATGAACATTATGGCCAAGAAGTGCATGCATAGGCATACCAAATAAAACATACTTTTTTCTCAGTCCTCCATAACCAGTTTCAACGAAGGGAACTGAAGGTGTGCCCTCCGTCTGTCATGAATGAATATCCTTACATAAAAAGATACTTGCTTCCTAGAAAGTCGCATACTCTGATTTTGTACGGGAATGGCTACATAAGAAGGCTAAAACAGTTTAAGATTAAGTTCTGGATAGTGTCCATTCCTTAGACTGTCCTCTGTCCAATCTACATTTGGTGGTTTTTCAATTTCGTTAGAAGTTAAATCTTAGGTGACTGTTTCCATAGATTTTATTACACTGTAGGATCTGACTTGATCTGTTTGTAAAAAAATTGGAAAAGGATCCTTTTAAGGTCAAGTTTAATGTAATCGGTTTGTTACCAGATATCAAAGTCAACGATATTTTATTTGGATATTATAAAGAAACGATGATATGGAAAGCAACGTTTTGTCAAAGTTTTATTTATTATGGAGTAAAATTTGCGTTTAAATCCATCCTTGAAAAAGGTATGAGACTGTATGATATGTTCAGAAGTAATACTGACATTATATTAGTAACTTTCTTGGCAACGCATTTAAATCATGTTTTTATATAGTGTGCAGTTTTGCTTACTTCAAGATCAAGTTGTGTTGCAAATCGTATACATGTATGTTTCTGGTGTGACATCATGATGTCGTTTAGTTTGTTGGTGTTATACAAATGAGCGTCTGTGAAACGATTTGTGATTCAAAGAAGAATTAAAAGTGCACAAAAATATTAACAATTGTACTTGCCTTTATAACTCGGTTTGATTTGTTTATAACAGTGAAGTTAGCTTTCAATCATGAATACTATTACTAGTGTCAAAACTATTAGTATAAGTCTATTTCTTAAAAAACAACGAGTGGCATTTATAGGAATATATGGAACGTCAATCTTGCAATTCTATGGTTAACTATTTTAGTAAAAAAAGGTTGTTCATGTCCGACGTATGTTCAATATTAATTTATTGCGTATGTTAATATGTCGTATCCCATTAGAAAATGGTGTATAGCGTACCCGTTTTGTTGAAGTTGTATTCTGCTCAGAAAAATATTTGTATCATTTTCGATAAAATTATCATTGTAATTGGCATGTTCGTTTTTAAAGCATTGATTTGATGATTGTGTTGTTATTTATTGAATACGTGCTATATCCAAGCATTGGATTCCGTTATGTGATAATTATGTTAACATGAATTAAAATGGATTGCTTTTGCTGTTGACCTGTCGTTGTTGTGTCTTTATTTGTATCCCAACCAGCAACGAAATGACATCAAGTTCTAAAAAAATCACTCTGTAATATATATGATTACATCAGCGAAACGCAAAGCAACAACAAAAACATGTTTTGTTTAGCATTTTAGCATTCAATTAAATTGCAAGATACATAACAACTGTCAGTTCACATGAAGTATGGCTATGTTCGAGGTTCGACGCGCCTTCCGACCTGTTTAAGCACTCGATGCATTGCATTGACCGTTTCAATACGGTGACCAACTTAAAAAAAGTTGTGTTGTGTTGCCCTGTATGGTACAGGATATTAATCATTTGCATGAAATAAAAAAAATAACAGATGTAAGCAAAAATACATTCCCAAAAAAATATTTCTGTAGTATCTTTGTTCCGAAATGTAAATCATTTTGAATTGCTAAATAAATAGGTTTGTTGAACAAGTAGTTCTTTACTTGTCCTGACCATTCACATGTATACAGGCATATATTATGCTCCATAATTGAACATCAAAGATTGTCACGATACACATCAAGCGTTCTTGTTTCATTTACACCAAACTCTGAATTATATAACAAGTATTTGTTTTAATAACTTGCGTTTTATACATTGGTTTATGATAACATTAAATAGTTGACAGTTTTTCATCAATACGATTTGTGTTGATTTATTTTAGTATTTTATTATTTATTGCTTGCCATTCTTACAGAACTATATTTGTGACTCTATAAGATTGTCTCATGAAAAAGCATATTTAAAATATTTTGGGCGGCATCAGGGAGTGGATCACGTGGTTTTATTTTTATATGAAACACCGACACGTGGCTTTGGCTGTGTAAGTTCAACAATTGTCCACATGTTAATGTATAATCAACATAACTCAGGGCGATACGTAGCCTATCATAGTATAACCTCTCGTCGAATTTGTCTTACTCTACTCTCCAGACTCCACACATATCTTGCATACATTTTCAATTATGTTTCATATGTTATACTTAGTGTGATAGAAAAGGATCAGCTCCGTTTATTAATGACATTTATTAATTTTCAAACATCATTGAGGATATGCACACAGTTTATAAGAAAAACAATTTAAGCATTATATATGCAAAGTTTTTACGCGATAAAGTGTTTTGCAAACTATCACCAACAACAAAATCTTTTAAGATCCACTGATAAAACAAAACAATAAGACATGCTTCACGTTAAAAAAAAATATAAGACAAGAGACATATGCAATAAATGCCTCTATAATACTTGACACAAGATAGTACTTAATACAAAAATGATAACAACTGGGGTCACCGCTCTCAAACGGTCAGGTCAAAGATGTGTGACCTTTAATCGGCTTATATACACGACTCATGAAAGATTTAATTGATCGCAATCGTATTTAATTAATTTTTAATTACTTTGATTTATATTTGATATTGACTTTGGAAATACTACCGTCATGCATCTTGGATTTAAATCGTACTATTTGGCATGAACATTTATGTGCAAATTTCTCTGCAGGACCGTTTGTTTCTCAATAAAGACTTGAACGTGCACTGAAAACATTTAACGTTACATTTTATGTGGCCGAACCTGGCAGCTGGTATACAGGATTAGTCCAGTGAAATAAGCGGGGTGACCGTAATAATTGATTAAAACGCAAACATTTTGCATATTTGTACATCAGAACGTGTCTTTCACAAAGCTGAATATTTTTTTATTTGCTTTATACAAAATTTGCTATCACATATCTACATCAATCAAGCAACCGTTCAACTCTTCATTTGCTATTATGTTTTAGCAAACAAACGAGGTGCCCAAATTCAACGCATAAATAAGCCTAAACATGTTTTGCCTACTCGATTTCCTTCAGTCCGTTGACTAAGGCTTTTCGATTCACTGCAGATTTGTTTTATTTTTATGCCACCGGTAGGGTGGCATATAGTGATCGCACTGTCCGTCTGTCCGTCTTTCCGTCCGTCTGTCTGTCTGTCCTTCTGAAATTCCGTCACACTTGCGTTTAGGTTTCGAAAAGTGGTCATAACTTTTGATCATAGCAACTTGATATTTGGCATGCATGTGTATCTCATGGAGCTGCACATTTTGAGTGGGGAAAGGTCAAGGTAAAGGTCATCCTTCAATGTCAAAGGTAAAAAAAAGCGGCGCAGTAGGGGGCATTGTGTTTCTGACAAACACATCTCTTGTTTTTTAAAGCTCTAAACCACTTTAAGTGGACTCCCATAAACCTACTGCTTACTCTGCATAGTAGATATAACAAAAACAACATACAATTTACAACTGGCTTTTACTAGCCCCGAATAACACGCAACCTTTTTATGTACGCGGACGTGTGTTCCAAAACCATTTTTGGCATATCAAACTAAGCAACTAATTTGCATCTTAAGTGTTATACTGCAACTCTGTCTTCCTTATTTTTGGAAATGTGTCTCTGCCATTTCGAATATGTAGCCGAAATCAAAATGGCAACGTACAGGTTCCTTGGAATCTGACAAAATATGTTTGGTACAATGTGCAGACGCGAATATGACTGCTCAGAACCTTATGCCGAAGGAAACTATGGGTCGAAGATAAGTGTCCTTAACAATCAGGTCTAAGATGTTTTTCATAGTACATGCCATAATAGCGACGAAGAAATTAGTTTGTTTGCGAAATTTAAGATAAGCAATTCGTTACACCAGAATTCGTTATAATGACTAACAAGAGAAGATTTAAAAAGGAGAGGATACAATATTAAATTGGCGCATGTACACCAGATACCGCGTTTAAAGCGAAACTCATATTGCCATCAACCATGCTTTCCACTAAATTCTGGATGCTTTGCTCATGGATTACCGAAAAAACTGTATAATATCCTTGAACATTCTGGTATAACATAGGTGAAGTTTGCGCTAATAAATTTTCGAGATGGTTTTATTTCAGAATACATAATGCTTTAAGTCCATGCGAACACATATATATAATACACAATATAGTCAACAGTGGTCAATACATGCATATCAATAAACTATTGTAAGCTATATAAATAAAAAAATATAATGAAATAATTTGCAACTCTAAAGACATTCAAATTCGAAATAAACAGCTATTTTGCAAATGTGATGTACTCTGATGCGGAATAAGGTACTTTAAGTAATAAAAAAATTAAATAAGAGTTAAAGAAAGGTTTATTGACATGTCGTTAGAGGTGCAGGGTTTTATTAAGTCTATGAACTCATATCAATGTATTTTTAAATAAACTGTTAAAACAATATAAATCAAATCATATTGACATTCGGAAATAAAATAAAATTATATATTTCATATGCTATTATGACTGAACATAAATCATGACATTGCTCTCTTGGTACAATAACATTTCAAGAACAAATACACGCACAATGCCCTAATGATTTATAACCGCGTCAACCAGGATGTGGTGACAACTGCGTTTTAAAGCGACCCATGAAGCGGTATGATCGCCAAGGAAGCCGTGGAGTCATCGCTAGAACGTCCGAAGACGGCGTCCAAACTCCAAGAACGCAAAGGGTAGCGACCTATCGGCGACTTTTATGGTCACGTTCAAATGTAAACGCCGTTGTCGGATATCTTACGGCGTCAAATCTAGCACGCCAAAGGGTCGTCATAAGAACGTCATACACACAGTAACAACGGGACACAAACGCAAAGAACGTGAGACGGACGAAGTTCATACGTGATATGGTCGACGCTGAGCGCACATAAATTGTTCATAGACGCCCGGAAACTTTATGGCGATCCTTATGAGTTCCCAGTACATGTAGGTCTAAGAGTTCTTATTACGACCATGTAGTCTTCTTGGTCGTAATGCAATCGGTCGTAGTCCAAATGTCAAGGTCTCAGTAGAGACGAAAAAGACACGCCAAGAAGGTATTGTGGACTCCGTGATGTCGCAGAAGATCGCCACACAAACGCCAATATATCACAGTATAAACACATTGAAAACGCTTTGAACGTGGAGAGAACGCCGCATACATGTACGTGAAAAGCATAGCGAGACCCACGCGTGATGGTTGAGGGTATTTCGATTTCAAAGAGCGGGACACACATGGGCAAACATACCACGGCAATAGGCTTTACAAAAAAACTGCCCTTTAGGCCATCCTTAAGACGTCAGTACGGTGTGACAGATGTATTATACACCCCTATTCCTGTTCAATCATAAGATAACTTCATTCAAAAGATTTGTCAGTAATATTCATATCAGAAAACACTCTTGATTCCTCTTGATTCCATGATGAAGATTACACTTATTATTATATATTGCACATGCCTAAAGTAATGTTTGATCAGACTTATCACATTGCGTTATTTTGGTAAAAACAGATCGTTTCATCCTTCACGAAAACAATTGGAATGACAATTATTGATGGAGCATTAAACGTTTCCATAACAAAAAGCGCTTAAGCGCTCACCTGTGTTCGCGGACTCAACGTTTTGAAGACTTGATCAGACAAAAGGTGCCAACTTAGTAAATGAGCAATATGTTCGACCTAAAGGCAAAAGAAATGTGTCCATAGATTAAACGTTTCTATCAAAACTGCGCATATTTTATAAACAAGCTGTTTAATTCGAAAGTTGACTTTTGACCTCTATGTGAGACCTTGACCTTGGTTTTAAGACGGTTGTTACACGCGACATGTCGTTTCATGATGGTTGACCGTTTTGCCAGTTATTTAAAAATCCCTCAATATGTGGCGAAGTTATGACTATGACAGGCGATTTTAAGTTTTTTTTTTATAGCAAAAGTTGACCTTTAAACCTAAGTATGCCCTTGATCTTTGAGATAGGGGGACGGGAGCTACACGCAACATGTCGTCTGATAATGGTGTACAAAGTTATTGCAAAATCAATCATAATATGGTAAAGTTATGGCTGAGCCAGACAATTTTCTATAGACATACAGACGAACATACATACTGATGGACATTGTTACCGCCACATGCCGTCTGCATGCCGCCTTTATCGAAAGGGGACTTAAACATAATCGAATCTCGAATAACAATAACGCACATATGATGTTTAATAATTCCACCTATATTCATTATTGATAAGAGCTGCTTCGCATAATACATAAGCTTAATTTATGAATAAATGTATGAGTGGTAATGTATTTATTTTAAAGATTTGAACTGGTGACCAAGTTTATTAACGCATCTGTCCCAGATTTCAACTTCGTCTAAGTGATACCAAGATACACATTCTGACGAATATTGGATGAAAAAGTAGCCTATATGTGTCGTGTTCTGAGAAATCTGGGCATAATACTTGTGCGTAAATCAGGGACGACAATTTCCGCTTTTATGGAATGTTTCGTTTTAATGATGTCGCTGCTTAGCGAAAATCCAGTTTAGGCGGAAATTGTCGTCCCGGATTAGCCTGTGCGGACTGCACAGGCTGATCTGGGACGACACTTTACGCACATGCATTATGCCAAGTTTTCTCAGAACACGACACATATAGTTGTAACGAGCTTACAGTTGAAGCCGCACTCCACACAACGCACACCGCACGACACGGACGCCGGACTAAGGGTGATCACAATTGCTCACCTTGGGAATTTAGTGCTCATGTGAGCTTAAAAGGAAAAGGGTTTATCAAACAATCAAACAACAGATAAAACATTTACGTATATAATAGGCTCATTTTTATCTAATGCATCCCGTAATTTTTAGAAATGTGTGCGCTTAATATATTAAATACGTAGATTCAACTCTACAGTACGTCATGTGCTGCTACAGTGTATATGTAATCCGGTCTGTCACACACCAACCCAAACTAGTTCAACTTAATGTAACGTTGTCGACTAAGTTGTAGTTGTTGTGAAAGTGCAATTGGCTGTCAGGTGTTTCTGTAAGCGACACCATTGTTTTAATCTTTATGTTAAAACAAAAATTAGTTTTTTTTAAGTGTGTTTTTTTTTTTAAATTTATATCCAAGCAAAAGATCCTCGTGGTCACCGTCTGAACACGGTCTCGTATTCGTGTACGTAATTTTCGTTTCCGTTTCTAGGCCCTAAGACTTGGTACACATGGTTATCCGGTTGACGACCAATACCCGGTCCTTGTGCTTCGTGAACGTTGATATGAGAAGACGCATTATTTGTAGCTTCCATGTTAAGGTACACAGGACCATTATGCTCAACAGGATTTTTTGATTTCCTGAAACATATAGTATATTCTTGCTGTAATTGTTTATGTATTTGAGCAGCAAAAGTTTAAACAACATATAAAGAAGCAAGTACATAGTAAACAATCCACCTTTGGTATATTGGATATTGCATCATTCAATTTAACAGGAGGGAAGGTGTGTATAATGACTTATCTGACTAATGCTATGTGTGTTTGTGTGTGTGTGTGTGTGTGTGTGTGTGTGTGTGTGTGCGTGCGTGCGTGCGTGCGTGCGTACGTGCGTGCGTGCGTGTGTGTGTGTGCTTATGTGCGTGTGTGCGTGCGTGCGTGTGTGCGCGTGTGTGTTTACCTTTTGCGCAGAGAGCGGATCACCGTGAACGACACTGCAACTACGATGAGGGTAAAAACGACACCACTTCCGGCGGAAATGACAATGATAACACCTGTGGAAAGAATCCCATCACTGGATACCGCATTTGCGTGAGTTGTATCGGCTGAAAAAGAACACGACCTAACATGAAGTTTACCTTTTGTATCAGCATGATAGTGCAAATACAAACATTAATATTGCTGTATACGTACTACAATAGATACACGATATGTTTCACCATTTTATCAGAAAATTGGATTATTAAAAGTTTGTTTGTGTGAGTAAATTATGTGCTATAAAATAATGGATGCCGTCGGTGACGTGGATTCTAAACAAACGAAAAAGTAGTTTTAATGTTTTGTAATAACAACAGGAATAATTAATGCAGTATTTTGTGTAAAAATACATGCTGAAGTTCCATAGAGAATGTGATTATTTACCTTAGACAACACATTGTTAATTTATGAGGACAGTTGAAATGAAATAGTTGATACATTGATTACAAGAAGAAGAGTTATGTTGAGCTTTTTATTTAATTAATTGTTAAACATAATTAAAAACTGTTCTGCTGTGCAGTCAACAATTTATTTATGTACGTAAGACATGTACACGATTGGTTAATCGCCACTAGTCCGCAAGGATTTGGTGAAAAAACACATAGACATCAATTTCTGATTCCCAAACAAATAATCCTAAATGAGTAGGTATCTGCGTAAACTTTTCGTTGTGAATTTCATTGAAATAAAAATCATTTGGTTTTTTTACCACTTAAATGAATTGATTGAAAGTTTATGTGTTTCCATTTTTGTTCAAAAATATAAAGTGTATCGTTGTTAAGGGCTATTTCTTTTTCAATTTGGATCTTTAGTTTTAGAAATTTAAAAAAACAGTTCAAAGTGGGTGTTTGTTTTTTGTATTTCATGCTGAATATGAAATATTTCATTAATATAATAATGTAGTTCACAGTGTTTCTGGTATTTTAAAAGTATTTACACCGAAACTGATATTTAAGAGAGACAGTTTTACTTTTAATTGTTGTTTCTCTAGAAATGTTATCAATTGGTTCCATAGAGTTTGAATATGTTTGCACTCCCAGAAAATGTGTTCTATTGTTTCAATGTGTTCGCTGCATATATCACATAAATTTGTGTTGGACAGGTTGCACTTAAAAAGATATTTATTCGTAGCTATTAACCTATGGACATATATATATTGAACATTTCTCAGTGTGCTATCTATAGTTGCTTTATATGGCACGATACATATTTGTTTCCAATTAAATTCTTGTTCTTGAAGAAGGATTTGCCATTTATTTTGAAATTTCTACAGGTTTTTTAATTTGTAGTGAGTAAAATATTTTGTTCGTTTTGTTTTGTTTTGCAAGTATGTTTTCTATGAATTATGTTTGCGTGCATGGTGTGTTATTTGTATTGATTAAAGATTTAATATGTATGGGTATGCTTTTAATTAATGTGTAATACATTAGGAAATTGCTTGAAGGTATTCCGTATCTATAACATATATTATCAAACGAATAGAAGTCCTTAATTCTGTAATCGTACAATTGGTCGACATATTTAATGTTTTGTCCAAACCAATGTTTATAGAAAAATGTCTTAACGTTTGAACTTATGTCTTTATTGTTCCATAAAATAGTTTTACTGTTGGTTTGGGTTTCTAGATTATGAGTAACATTACTCCATGCCAATAGAACACTAGATAGAAATATGTTTTCGTTTGCAATTTCATGTAAAATATTATTGCTGATGTTACATTCAAAAAGTAAGGAGTCACCATATTTTTGTAAATTTTCTGGTAGAATAATTTCAATTGACTCGCATTGTTATTATCTAGGTATCTTTTAACCCAGCTGCATTTGATTGCATTCAAGAATGAGTCAATGTCCGTTAATTTGATACCTCCATTTTCTACAGATTGAATGAACTGAGTTCGTTTAATTCTATCTGGTTTACCGTCCCATATGAAATTAAATGTTGCTAATTTATATCGTTAATAATATCATTTGGTGGAACTGTAAGAACATAAACTAATTTTGGGAGTGCAAATGTTTTCAACACTGTGTTTTTTCCGACTAGTGTAAGTTTACGGTGTTGCCATGATTTTAAGCAGTTTTTAAATTTCTGTAATTTAGGCAGTATGTTTGTTAGAACTGTTTCATATTCGTTCTTTGTAAATGTAATTCCTAACGTTGTGGCTTCATCTGATGTCCAATTGAATTTCATTTCTTTGTTATGCTGGACATAACTTTGTTTAAATTTACCTACTACGATTCATTAAGTTTAAACATTTTATTACACTAACACACATGGTATACATTTGCATAGCTTAGACCGGTACAACTGAGACATAATGTCCAAAAAAAAAAATTAGACCAAAAGATCAAGATCTGATAAGGTGTTTCTCCAGACGCAGTAATTGCAAGTATGTGTATAACATTGCTTAAGGTGTGTATTTTAATAGTAAAATATATCAAAAAAAGATTAACAGTTGACGTAAATGTACGTTAGGTAGTAGGTTTATCAAGGTTGATGAAATAGATGTGAAAACACATCCGAAAGAAGAAAAGACAACGCGAAAACGTTGAAACAAAAAATAAGGGAGTTGTTTGGCTTGACAGACAGCTAGGTATCAACACGTTTACTGCATTAAATGTACAAATAAACTGCATCGAAGATACGCGTGTGGCGTTTCCAAGTCAAGACTTTCATCACCAAATAATATAGGTTGTACTTAACCCTGTTGCCGCACTCACCGATTGTTACCGTCGTTTTCGAGGACAACGTAGTACCCTGTGTAGGGGATGACGTATGTGACGTGGATTCTTAAACAAATAAAAAAGTAGTTTTAATTTATTGAATTGTCAACAGGAATAATAATGGCGGTAATTTGTGTACAGAGCCATTATAAACTTGATAGGGAATGTGACTATATACCTTGGAGAAAATAGTGTTAATTTATGAGGACAGTTTAAATCAATTAGTTAATAAATTAAATAAAACAAGAAGATTATTTAAAGCGTCTTAATTATGTAATTGTTCAATAAAATAATTAGTAAATAAATGTTCTTCTTTACAGTCGACTATTTGTTTATGTACGAAAGACATGTACACGGTTGGTTTATCGCCACTAATCAGCGAAATTTCTGATACCCGAAAAAATGAACAGAAATGTGTAAGCATCGGCGTTAACCTTTCGTTGTAAATTTCATTGAAGTAAAATCATTTGATTTAATGTACCAATAACAAATAGTTTATTGATTTTATTTAACTTTTCGCGTTCATTTTCATCGTTTCGTTTAAGGCTGCGAAAATACAATGTTGACATGGAAATCGTTATATCGCAAGTTAATATTCATGCATCAGATCTGATCATATAAGAATCAAAACAATTTTTGAAATGTAAATGGACTCTTACAGTGCCCTTAAGATATATAACATTTAATTATATTTTTGCCTTCAAAATGTCGCGTTTTATTACTGGTCATAGAATGACTAAAATATAACAAAATACGAATTTTAAACAGTGTTTAAACATTAAATAAATTTTTTTTTGGCTATCTTTGTACGGCTCATATATAAATAAAGCTAATACACATGTTCATTATTTATATTATTCGATTAAGTTTCGTACATAAATGATTATTCTGGACTTTGTATCTAATATATAAGCAGGATACCACACGTAGGTGCTTTTCCATCCCAGCCAGTCTCAGTACACGTTCGCATTTGGGGTCCGTTCAATACAAAACCGTAATTACATTGGTAGGCGGCGGGAACGCCTATAGCCATGATGCCACGTTCGAAGTTCATGTCAACTTGCCCGTCCACAGGAGGCGTGAGACCGACGCAGACTTAAATGGTATTCAAAACAATAAAGGAATATTTCGAATAGCAAGACTGGAGAAATACATCTGTACATGTTTAAATGTCCGCCGTTATAATTGTACTTAGTTTTGCAAATTGTTTCGTTCCAATTTCTAGTTATACGTCATGCGATATAAAATTGTAAAGTTGGCAGGGACATGTGTTTACTGAACGGAAACATTTTATAACATTATGCTGGTATTGCCATCTGAAAACTAGTACAAGTCGAATTGCACGAGAGGCACAGATACTTGAGTAAAACAATCAACAAAACTGCTCCACCTTTTCAAACCACCACTCGACTGTAACATTCATGTNTTCATGTTTCGTTTAAGGCTGCGAAAATACAATGTTGACATGGAAATCGTTATATCGCAAGTTAATATCCATGCATCAGATCTCATCATATTAGAATCAAATTTTTTTTTTAAATGTAAATGGACTCTTACAGTGCCCTAAAGATATATAACATTTAATTATATTTTTGCCTTCAAAATGTCGTGTTTTATGACTGGTCATAAAATAGATAAAATATAACAAAATACGAATTTTAAACAGTGTTTAAACATTGAATAAATGTTTTTTGACTATCTTTGTACGGCTCATATATAAATAAAGCTAATACACATGTTCATTATTTATATTATTCGATTAAGTGTCATACATAAATGATTATTCTGGACTTTTTATCTAATATATGAGCAGGATACCACACGTAGGTGCTTTTCCATCCCAGCCAGTCTCAGTACACGTTCGCATTTGGGGTCCGTTCAATACAAAACCGTTATTACATTGGTAGGCGGCGGGAACGCCTATACCCATGATGCCACGTTCGAAGGTCATGTCAACTTGCCCGTCCACAGGAGGCGTGAGACCGACGCAAACTTAAATGGTATTCAAAACAATAAAGGAATATTTCGAATAGCAAGACTGGAGAAATACATCTGTACATGTTAAAATGTCCGCCGTTATAATTGTACTTAGTTTTGCAAATTGTATCGTTCCAATTTCTAGTTATACGTCATGCGATATAAAATTGTAAATTTGGCAGGGACATGTGTATACTGAACGGAAACATATTATAACATTATACTGGTATTGCTATCTGAAAACTAGTACAAGTCGAATTGCACGAGAGGCACAGATACTTGAGTAAAACAATCAACAAAACTAATCCACCTTTTCAAACCACCACTCGACTGTAACATTCATGTACATTTTTTCAAACAAAACCTATCGCTACATAGCTTACTTCAAATTACGCTATTCATTGTTCGATATGAATTAAAGTGTCGGAGCCGGCCGAGTGTTTGTAATGACATAAACAGTAGTAGAGCTACGGATAAAGAAACGGTATTATTTGTATTTTAAATTTGAATACAGCGTTTGTTTATTTGGCAGAGAATCGATAAGTGCACAGTAAAATACGTTACTTTAAACCCAAACACATATACTACTTACAACATGTAGGCCAGTGCGGCTGCGGCCCCCATCCTATGTCAGCCTTGCAAGTCCTATTGACGTAACCGACTGCCTCCATACCGTTGAGGCATTGGTAGAATGCTGTCCCATAAATGGGTGTGCTGTCCGCTTTGGCTTCATCGTTCACAATACCACCCGGTATGTCAGTCAGCTTTGGACATTCTGTGTAAAACAAATTTAACCTCTATTATTCATATTCGTTTCTGCCTTGTTATTTAAACGGCGTTTTTCGGTGTGAATATCGTTATCTTTAAATCATTTTTACGACTATAAAATAATTGTAATAAATTGCTGTTGAATTATGATAAATTTAATAACCACACGTCAGATCGTTTCCACTCTATCTTGTATCTGTTCACGTCCGGGCGTTTTTTTATCATCAGGCAGTTATAATGCTTTGTAGGTTAGTAAAATAGATAATTTATCAATTTGCAACGAACAATAAAATTTTAAATATGCTAGATATATCATTTATAAGAGTATTAATCACATGTTTTAAAACCATGATTAAATAACCCGTCATGAGTATTCCTGATATTGCCACAACAAAGCGTTGACCGATTCTTAGATTCTTAATAATTTCGTTGTGAGAAAAATGTTTCTGATTATGCTGATGTTAATATTGACGATGAGGATGATGACGGTGAATATATGATATGACGATGGTGAAAATGATGATGATAATTCTAGGGATGATGGTGACTTTTATAATGATTCTTATGTCTGATTATGACAACGATATTGAAGATGATGACGACTTCTGTGATCATGATAATGGAACTGTCGAAAATGCCTTAAAAGTGAGTTTCATTTCTTATATAAAATGTACTACATTAACACACTGTGGTGCTGTCCAAAATTTAACACATTTTGGTTTTGTAAACCGTAGTTGGGTTTCCACCAACGTTCGGTACTACAGTGCCCTCTGTTTAGACAATAGCGAACATATGCAGTGCCTTAAGCTTATGTTACAAACATACCGAAAAAGTTGAGAGATACCCACTTTGTTGTGCAAGTGTATGTCGCTTTATCAACTATACGCAGTTATTGCACATAACAATAACATATGTATTTGAAAAAGATATGCATGCATGAAACTTTTTGTGTTTTGAAACGATTGCAAACTTGTTTATGTACTCTATGTGTTTGTTTATATTTGTAGAAATTATTGGCTACATATTCATTTAATAAAAACTGAACAACACAATGTTGATCCAATTACAAATTCGTAACAACAACAATGACGTAAAGTCAGAAAACACTGTTTATCACGTTTCTTTAAAGTATCTGGTATTTTATGGTTGCACTGTAACCTAGGAGCGCGTATAATTATTGTTACCAATTTGTCGATGTAAAATCTTACAGCGAATAAATCTAATTTATCGAAACGATCGATTGGAACAGCAAACACATAAGCGTGCGTCCAAACCTTAATTTGGGATATAAACATGACATATGCAAACATATGTTTTATTTCCGTGAGATATATAGGAAAACTGACACTCATATAGCTTACGCTTTCAATTGCATGATGTTTAGTGCATACTGTTACTTACTTAAATTGAAATGATTTACATGTACCATCGTGAATAATTACACGAATTATATAATAAACCCTTTACTGCATGTTGGAGGCTTAGGATCCCATCCTGAAACAGTACACGTGCTAATAGCAGCGCCCGAGATGACGAATTTAGTGTTACACGTGAATAACGCGGTGGCACCTGCTAGTGTGCCGTTTGGAGTAGCTACTTCACCGTCGTAAATAGTTGGTTGTCCACAGCCTGCAATACAAAGCAATGGAAGATTCGCGTGAGGTGTTTCAAAAACATGCTTGAAGTTTTACTGGTATACATGAAATTTATTTCAGAACCTGTGCTTTGTCTGAAATATAAGCGATGTTAATAAAAGCAATAAGATAATCAATACATATAAAATAGAACATACAACAACATCCACTCATATTCTCAGAAGAATTGTGTGATCTCCATTTACACAGCCTGCTTAGCTTTTCGAATGTGTAATTATAACCTTTCAAATATCTATCTATAAGTCGAAAAACACTCGAAATCCCGAGAAGAAAAAGCAATATTGTAGGTCAACTGATATAAATCTATAGCCTGGTGTAGAGTAATTTTTTTCAATCTATACCGTATTTTGTTTTTATTCGAGACATTTCTGAATTGTTTTAATTTACGTTAAAGTAATACGTAGAGTTCGAAGTGAACTATGTGTTTAAATGCGTTTGGGGCTTCACAATCAATTTTAAGTTGAAATTCTAAGCCCCAATGCCGATGGTTCACTATTTTCTAACGAATATGAATTCGTTTACCCCATTGAAATCAAAATAGTATTTACTTGCACTGAACATCGCTTCCATATCTCAATAAAAAGTTCACTTTGATCTGTCCATTTCTTTAGTATAAGAAATCACAAGCGGTAGAAGTCATACCACAGTTGATGCTGATTAATGTGTTTTATGAGAATATAGCAAATAAATAATTAAGTTCCTTCATTGTAAGTAATAATAGAAGTAAACTTAACCATGTAGCCTCACTCACCGACTGTAACAGTGGTTTTCGAGGACAACGTAGTATTCTGTGTAGGGGATGACGTAGGTGACGTAGATTCTATACAAACAAAAAAGTAGATTCAATTAACTGTATTACCAACAGGAAAAAATAATTGCAGTAATTTGTGTAAAAAGACACGATTACGTTGCACAGCCTAGGAGGGGGATAATCATCAAGTTCAAAATTTCAATGCATCTGTATCTTGAAAATAAACCCCCGCCCCTTGAAAATGAAACAAAAGAACACAAAAAGTGGCCTTTTCTGCACATTCCGCCTGGTATTTATAAGTTATTCTTACTGTTTGCCTATATACTGCTCAATAAATGCTTTTGTTATCATTTAGGAATTATTTCACACTAAAAATAAAAGAACTGTTACACCTTACAGTAACTCCGTTAATTAAAAATTACCCCTAAATAACCTATCCATTGAAAAAGATATAAAGTAACACAAAAGTACCATTTTCTGCACAGTAAACCAGGTATGCATAAGCTATATTTACTGTTTGCCTATACCCGTGGTATGCTTTCATCATTCTTACAGTCTTCTAAAACTATAATTCTGATTTCGAAAACTTTGGAATATTTTTATTTAAGATACAAACAATAAAATATGTTTTATTCAGTCACAATGAGATGGAAAGAACCTGATCATTTCTGTCTTTAGAAGCAAATTAAAATTTGTCTTAGCCTTTCAAGACTTTATTGGAATCGTTCATACTCCAGTGTGGTTCGGTCACTCTTCTTTCCTAGGTATACCATGCGAGCATCTCCTAACTCCTGTGATATTTTCATCCTCCTCTACCCACTAGGAAGTGTCACCTGGATTTTGAAGATTGGATCAACTCTTACCTAAGTGTGCTTTTTTCTCTTGTAAACTGGACCTCAAGCTTTATTCTCTCGAGCGTTGCAATTTGTTCAGACTTCCTTATACAAGGAACTTCTCAAATTCTCCAGTCAGTGAAGGGGCCAACTTTGGAGTATAGAATGTCCATCAGGTCTAGTTTCGTCATCTCCTTTCTTTCAGCCATCTCCTGTTTCTGCTCTGCCCCACTCTGGAATTTGACCTTCATTAGTTTACTACAATTGAGTTCAAACTCTATTTTTGCTTGGGCTACTGCCTTGAAACCTATCAAGGATGGGATCTGTGCATCCCTATTCTCCTGGCTCTTTTGTAAAATGATTGACCTACTGATTTCGTTCAGTGTGCCTACCTTCTTTAGTTTGTAGTCCACCTTGTCACATTGTCTCCCCACCCCAATGTTTTGTACTGGGGTGTCAATGTTACAAGCCTGTTCACTGACAGGGTAGTCCATTGGAAAGGTCTATCATCAATCCCAAAGTCCCTCCTTTGCCTGGCCATGACCGTCTTCAGGAGACTGCATGAGAGCAATACGCTTCTTCACCTCATCCAAGTGTTCAGAAGCCACGCCTTACACAAGTTCAGGACTTCCTCTGTAAAGGTCTTCTTTATACTACTGAAAAGCTTGTCATACAGTACATGATACTCCTGTGTTATGAACGTTGTGTAGCTGTCGCTCACCAAGCCTGTATGGAGTGCCTTATATAATTTCCTGAGTAGAGAATGGGTAACATCTTTCTTCATGGTGTAGGCATAGACGGGCTCAAACTAGGCTGGCAAACACCAGGAGGACTACCTAGGAGGTAGGGAAGCTTCATCACTTCTCTTACGATGCAGACCAGGCGATGGTTAATGTCAGGGTTCTTGCTCAGGAACTCTGTCAGATGGCCAAAGTGGTATATTATGACTGCTGCTGCCCCGGAGAGACACCAACAACCTGCCGTCTTTGTAAAACAACAGCTTGCTGGATACCTGCCTTTGCTCAAGGATGAGGAGGAATTCCTTGTAGCGGTTCCAGGGTGTGTGGTCGTACTCGGGAGCCACCAACTTAAAACACATGTCCAGTGCTTGTCCAGGAACACTTGCATTTTTGCTGTCTACATCCAGTTCCAACATGAAACATGGTAGCACTTGCTCCATCTTCATATCAGCCCCCACCAACAGCATCACTTTATTCATAGCACTGAAGCCAAGTGAAGTTCATATACACACATCCTCCCCACTCACTCTTCTGACTTATGCCAGTATATCAGACCCCATATCTACATGCATTGCTAAAACATAAAAGTGTGACTAGTTCGGTAGGAACCTTGCACAACCCAAGCTGAAGAACCGTATAATTAAAGCCTTACAATATGTTTGGGGATGTTGGCGGTTTGCTTGCGGTCAACAAAATATTTTATGTAAATGTGTTAACATTAGAACTTTGTAACATTTGGCAGGTGAACAAATAAGTTGTCCCAAGATTTAGTCTTATGTTTAATTATGAAAAGGGGGAAAAAGGGTGAACAAGTACATTTCGATTAAACTTTTTGGGTTGGGTGGGGGTATTTTTATGATAAGTACCAACTTCCAATATAAAATATCTCTCAAATGACCCAATGCATAATCCCTCAAGTGGGTGTAATCATTTTTTTTTTTTTTGTTTATGCAATTTATCCCCACTCCATATGCAATAGGGAATGTGATGATATACCGTACAGAAAATAGTGTTAATTTATGAGGACAGTTTAAATCAATTAGTTATTAAATTAAATAAAACAAGAAGATTATTTAAAGCGTCTTAATTAGGTAATTGTTCAATTAAATAATTAGTAAATAAATGTTCTGCTTTACAGTCGACTATTTGTTTATGTACGAAAGACATGTACACGGTTGGTTTATCGCCACTAATCAGCAAAGATTTGATGAAATAGCACATAGACAAAATCTCTGATACCCGAAAAAATGAACAGAAATATGTAAGCATCGGCGTTAACTTTTCGTTGAAAATTTCATTGAAGTAAAATCATTTGATGTAATGTACCAATAACAAATAGTTTTTTGATTTTATTTAACTTTTCGCGTTCATTTTAATGTTTCGTTTAAGGCTGCGAAAATACAATGTTGACATGGAAATCGTTATATCGCAAGTTAATATCCATGCATCAGATCTCATCATATTAGAATCAAATTTTTTTTTTAAATGTAAATGGACTCTTACAGTGCCCTAAAGATATATAACATTTAATTATATTTTTGCCTTCAAAATGTCGTGTTTTATGACTGGTCATAAAATAGATAAAATATAACAAAATACGAATTTTAAACAGTGTTTAAACATTGAATAAATGTTTTTTGACTATCTTTGTACGGCTCATATATAAATAAAGCTAATACACATGTTCATTATTTATATTATTCGATTAAGTGTCATACATAAATGATTATTCTGGACTTTTTATCTAATATATGAGCAGGATACCACACGTAGGTGCTTTTCCATCCCAGCCAGTCTCAGTACACGTTCGCATTTGGGGTCCGTTCAATACAAAACCGTTATTACATTGGTAGGCGGCGGGAACGCCTATACCCATGATGCCACGTTCGAAGGTCATGTCAACTTGCCCGTCCACAGGAGGCGTGAGACCGACGCAAACTTAAATGGTATTCAAAACAATAAAGGAATATTTCGAATAGCAAGACTGGAGAAATACATCTGTACATGTTAAAATGTCCGCCGTTATAATTGTACTTAGTTTTGCAAATTGTATCGTTCCAATTTCTAGTTATACGTCATGCGATATAAAATTGTAAATTTGGCAGGGACATGTGTATACTGAACGGAAACATATTATAACATTATACTGGTATTGCTATCTGAAAACTAGTACAAGTCGAATTGCACGAGAGGCACAGATACTTGAGTAAAACAATCAACAAAACTAATCCACCTTTTCAAACCACCACTCGACTGTAACATTCATGTACATTTTTTCAAACAAAACCTATCGCTACATAGCTTACTTCAAATTACGCTATTCATTGTTCGATATGAATTAAAGTGTCGGAGCCGGCCGAGTGTTTGTAATGACATAAACAGTAGTAGAGCTACGGATAAAGAAACGGTATTATTTGTATTTTAAATTTGAATACAGCGTTTGTTTATTTGGCAGAGAATCGATAAGTGCACAGTAAAATACGTTACTTTAAACCCAAACACATATACTACTTACAACATGTAGGCCAGTGCGGCTGCGGCCCCCATCCTATGTCAGCCTTGCAAGTCCTATTGACGTAACCGACTGCCTCCATACCGTTGAGGCATTGGTAGAATGCTGTCCCATAAATGGGTGTGCTGTCCGCTTTGGCTTCATCGTTCACAATACCACCCGGTATGTCGGTCAGCTTTGGACATTCTGTGTAAAACAAATTTAACCTCTATTATTCATATTCGTTTCTGCCTTGTTATTTAAAC
>VMBQ01003865.1:36752-55074 GCA_007657795.1 Dreissena rostriformis
TTATTATTATTATTATTATTATTATTATTATTATTATTATTATTATTATTATTATTATTATTATTATTATTATTATTATTATTATTATTATTAATATTATTGTTATAACTAATATTTTTTATGTTTTATTTTATTCAGTATCATTTTTATTAATATGACTGTTTATATCATTATTATTGTCGCTCGGTCAATGACACAATGTGTTCTTAAGTTAAAAAGCATTGCGACATTTTTGGTTGAAGAGTTCAAACTTAGATGTGATAATTTAAATCGTCTTGCTGTTGACATAAAGACATAACTGTATTTCCTAGTCATACATATTATTTGTTTTGATTGTCATATTTGCTCATGTTTAAATTGTATTATTGTATGATTCCCTGTGTTGGCCATATTTCTTTTGTATATTTGTGCTTGGCCAAAGGCAGATTGCCAGATTGCCGATAAACTTTGAATTGAATTGAATTGACGAAATTGATTTATTAAAAATCATAAAGGTATAAAAAATTTGGATCAATATAATAGAATAAATAGAGTTGAATAGAGGCGAAACAGGTTTTACAATCTAATTCATGCACTCGAAATAATTGTTCATGCTAAAAACAAATTCAAAAGAGAATATTACCCTATAACTATATCATCCAAAAATGAAGCGTTAATAAAGCCACTGAATGGTGTTATATCGGATTATGGCGATATCAGTGTGATCTAACCCAGTTTATGCTTGACTAGTCTAATGAGTGCAGTTAAACCAATTAAAATGCATACATTGACTTTAAATCGATTGTTCTTCTTTTTTTAAAGAATCAGTCTTTTGAAAGCAGCACGTTGATAAGTTTCGGTATTCTATCACTCAAATAGCAATTCGTTATGTGATTATTAAAGATATATTATTAGGTATTAATAGTCCGTTATATGATACCCATATTCCAGTATATGATACCAATAGTCCATTATATGATACACATAATCCATTATATGATACCCATAGTCGATTATATGATACACACAGTACATTTTATGATACCCATATTATATTATATGAAACACATAGGCAATTATATGATACCCATAGTCCATTATATGATACCCATAGGCCATTATATGATACATGCTGTCCATTAAATGATACCAATAGTCCATTTTAGGATACACAAAGACCATTATATGATACGCATAGACCATTATATGATACCCTTAGTCCATTATAAAATACCCGTTGTCCATTATATGATACACATAGGCCATTATATGATACACATAATCCATTATATTATACCCATAGTCCATTATATGATACACATAATCCATTATAAGATACCCATACTCTATTATATGATACCCAAAGTCTATTATATCATAAACATAATCCAATATATGATACCCATATTCCATTATATTATACACACGATCCATTATATGATTCCCATAGTCCATTATATGATACCCATAGTCTATTAAATGATACCCATAGTCAATTATAGGATACACATAAACCATTATATGATACGCATAGACCATTATATGATACCCGTATTCCATTATATAATACCAATAGTGTATTATATGATACATATAGGCCATGTATGATACCCATAGTCCATTATATGATACACATAGTCCATTATAGGATACACATAGTCCATTATATGATACGCATTGGCCATTATATGATACCCGTAGTTAATGTTATAATACCCATAGTCTATTATATGATACACATAGACCATTTATGATATCCATAGTCTATTATATGGTACCAAAAGTCTATTATATGAGACCAATAGGCCATTATATGATACCCATAGTCCATTATATGATACCTATAGTCTATTATATGATACCCATAGTCCATTATAGGATACACATAGATCATTATATGATACGCATAGACCATTATATGATACCCGTAGTCAATGTTATAATACCCATAGTCTATAATATGATACATATAGGCCATTTATGATACCCATAGTCTATTATATGATATCCATAGTCTATTATATGATACACATAGGCCATTATATGATACCTATAGTCCATTATATGATACCTATAGTCCATAATATGATACCTTTAGTCTATTATATGATACACATACTCCATTATATGATGCCCATAGTCTATTATATGATACCTATAGTCTATTATATGATACCTTTAGTCTATTATATGATACACATAGTCCATTATATGATGCCCATAGTCCATTTTATGATACCTATAGTCTATTATATGATACACATAATCCATTATATGATACCCATAGTCTATTATATGATACCCATAGTCCATAATATGATACCCAAAGTCTATTATATGATACCCATAGTCTATTATATGATGCCCATATTCCATTATATGATACTCTTAGTATATTATATGATACCCATATTATATTATATGATGCCCATAGTATATTATATGATACCAATAGTCTATTATACGATACCCATAGTCCATTATATGATACCCTTAGTATATTATATGATACCCATAGTATATTATATGATACCCATTGTATATTATATGATACCCATATTATATTATATGATACACATAGTTTATTTTGTGATACCTATAGTTTATTATATGATATCCAAAGTCCATTATATGATACCCATAGTATATTATATGATACCCATAGTCCATTATATGGTACCTATAGTCTATTATATGATACCCATAGTCCATTATATGATACCCTTAGTATATTATATGATACCCATAGTCCATTATATGATTCCCATAGTCTATTATATGATACCCATAGTCCATTATATGATACCCATAGTCTATTATATGATACCCATAGTCCATTATATGATACCCTTAGTATATTATATGATACCCATAGTATATTATATGATACCCTTAGTATATTATATGATACACATAGTATATTATATGATATACATAGTTAATTATAAGATACCCATAGTATATTATATGATTCACATAGGCCATTATATGATACCCATAGTCTACTATATGATACACATAGTCTATTTTATGTTACTCCCAGTCTATTATATGATACTCATAGTCCATTTTATGATACCCTTAGTATATTATATGAGACCCATAGTATATTATATGATACACATAGTATATTATATGATACACATAGTTTATTATATGATACCCATAGTATATTATATGATACACATAGGCCATTATATGACTCCCAAAATCTACTGTATGATACACATATGCCATAATATGATACCCATAGTCTACTATATGATACACATAGTCTATTATATGATACACATAGTCTACTATATGATACCCATAGTCTATTATATAATACACATAGGCCATTATATGATATCCATAATACATTATATGATACTCATAGTCTATTATATGATACCCATATTCTACTATATGATAAACATATACCATTATATGATACCCATAGTCTATTATATGATACCTATAGTTCATTATATGATACCCATAGTCTATTATATGATACCCATAGTCCATTATATGATACCTTTAGTATATTATATGATACCTATAGTATATTATATGATACCCTTAGTATATTATATGATACACATAGTATATTATATGATATACATAGTTAATTAATAGATACCCATAGTATATTATATGATACACATAGGCCATTATATGATACCCATAGTCTACTATATGATACACATAGTCTATTTTATGTTACTCCAAGTCTATTATATGATACTCATAGTCCATTATATGATACCCTTAGTATGTTATATGATACCCATAGTATATTATATGATACACATAGTATAATATATGATACACATAGTTTATTATATGATACCCATAGTATATTATATGATACACATAGGCCATTATATGACTCTCAAAATCTACTATATGATACACATATGCCATAATATGATACCCATAGTCTACTATATGATACACATAGTCTATTATATGATACACATAGTCTACTATATGATACCCATAGTCTATTATATAATACACATAGGCCATTATATGATATCCATAATACATTATATGATACCCATAGTCTATTATATAATACCCATATTCTACTATATGAAACACATATACCATTATATGATACCCATAGTCTATCATATGATACCCATAGTCTATTATATGATACCCATAATGCATTATATGATACCCATAATCTATTATATGATGCACATAGTAGACTATATGATACACATAGGCCATTATATGATACCCATAGTCTATTATATGATACTCATAGTCTATTATATGATAGCTAGAGTCTTTTATATTATGCCCATATTCTATAATATGATACCCATAGTGTTTTATATGACGCACATAGTCTTTTATATGATACTCATAGTCTATTATATGATACCCATAGTCTACTATATGATACCCATAGAGCATTATATGATACCCATAATCCGTTATATGATACCCAAAGTCCATTATATTATACCCAAAGTCTTTTTATGATACCCAAAGTATATTCTTTGATACCCATAGTCTATTATATGATACCCATAGTCCATTATATGATACCCATAATCTATTATATGATACCCATAGTCCATTATATGATACCCATAGTGCATTATATGATATTCGTAGTCCATTATAAGATACTCATAGCCAATTATATGATACTCATAATCCATTATAATATACTCATACTCCATTATTTAAAACCCATAGTCCATTTATGATACTCATTGTCCACTATATGATACGTATAATCCATGGTATGATACCCATAGTCCATTTATGATACTCATAGTACATTATATGATACTCATAGTACATTATATGATTCTCATAGTCCACTATATGATACTAATAATCCATTATATGATACCCATATTCCATTATATGATACTCATAGTACATTATATGATACTCATAGTCCAATATATGATACTAATAATCCATTATATGATACTCATATTCCATTATATGATACTCATAGTACATTATAGGATTCTCATAGTACATTATATGATACCCATAATCCATTATATGATATTTATAGTCCAGTATATGATACTCATAGTCCATTATATGATACTCATAGTCCATTAAATGATATTTATAATCCAGTATATGATACTCATAGAACATTATATGATACTCATAGTCCATTATATGATACTCATAGTCGATTTATGATACTCATAGGCCATTATATGATACGCATAGGCCATTATATGATACTCATAGGCCATTATATGATACTCATAGTCCATTATATGATACTCATAGTCCATTATATGATACTCATAGTCCATTATATGATACCCATAATCAATTATATGATACTCATAGTCCATTATATGATACCCATAATCCATTATATGATACTCATAGTCCATTATATGATACGCATAGTCCATTATATGATACCCATAGGCCATTATATGATACTCATAGTCCATTATATGATACCCATAATCCATTATATGATAATCATAGTCCATTAAATGATACTCATAGGCCATTATATGATACTCATAGTCCATGACATGATACCCATTGCCGGGTTAAGTCAACATGCCGTGCTAGTTGATTATTTAAGCATCGCATAATATAGGTTTATAGGTTTGTAATATATATAATATGTGCGATTTTTTTTTTAATTAGTATTGTGTGTATTTAAACGTATTGCGTTTGAAATAAAATACGAACAACTGGTATGTGTGCATATGCTTAATTTGTTAATGTGTAAAACTTATGATATAATTCGTCTACGAATTTCTGATGTAAAACCATTTAAATTCACATTAAACAAGAGGCTGTTTATTTAAATTTAAGGCATTGGCAAAACGCACATAAAATACTCTATTTTGCGTGCTATGTAGTGTGAGGGTTTCCACAATGTTTTTCGGCTTCTATCTAAGCTGCATCATACAAATTTGAAATTAGCACTATCAAATCCTGGGTTCCGAAAGTATATTGTCTACAAAGGACTTATTTTATGCGTGGATGTACCACGCGCAAAACTATGGAATACTAAAGGGGTCGAAACTTTAACTTCTGCTGCAGCATATATAGACATTTTTTGTAGGCAGTTAATCTGGTTTGTTTCACAATCGTATGAATACAATACCTCGTAGCAAGTGAATCTATCCATATATGTGCGTCGTATTCAATGTCAAATGTTTTGACGTGACACTTAAATAAACATGAACTGTACTGATGAATGGCTCATATCTATCAATGTAATAATTAAACATTCACGATCTCGCATCATAGATGCAATATCTCGAATCTTGATTTTGAGATCTAGCATATACTGGTAATTCTTAAATTTTCTTATCATTATCTCGATAGCTTGCATCGCGAATTCACATTACGGCATTTGAATAACAGCATACGAAAACTCGTCGCGAATGCACGAGATCACGATGCGAGATCGCGAAACACGAGTTCGTGATTGCGAAATTAAAATCATTAACACATATTGTGGTTTCGGGAATTTGCTTAAGCGCAGGGTGAAATAGTAAAACAACAACGCGATATTAAGATATTAATATCATCATCCTTTTTGTCCTTCGAACATGTGAATACAAACCATTAGCGTCTGCGTGTACACAATTATATATTATCCTTTAAGTTCTTGTCTGTGGGGCATTGTCATGGCTAAGTAACAGAAGATAATTTGAAATTTTATGCTTGTTCTTGTAAGGTTCATTAAAATAATATCATAAGTATACTTTTGCATAGCCCAATTTAATATACTGCATAAACAATCTATATACAATTAAGTAAACTTAATTCTAAATTATAATACGCACACAATCTATGAACATAAATGCAGTATATTTTGTATAGAAAATACAAAAAAAAATATTTGTAACTAGACACTTACATCGCGTTTCTATTTTATTCCAACTTTAGCAGACAGACAGTACACAGTAACAACACATCTCTACAATAAATCAGCTTTAAAGCGTGTGTCTGAAGAAAAACATTTTACCCGGGTTAACATTTGAATAAGGAAGAGAAAATACTGCGTTGCGGAGGCAGTCGCGTATTCATTGTGCTTACATATTGTGACGTAATAACCTAATCTAATCAACATTGAACAAATAAATGAACAATTACTTAATCATATAGAAATCAGTTATGTAGAATATAATTATTATTGTATAACTATGTAGACATTATTATCCAAAAGACATATACTAAATATTAAATCATGCATAAATTAGGTTAATAAAACGGCACTGTTATTATAATTTACATGCGACGTAGTAGCCTAAATCCAGTTAACATTTGAGAGGGTCAGTTATTTACAAACATAAAATGTCATAGTGTGTCCAGTTTAATTGCAAGTTATGTATTAATTTACCAAGCATTCCACCATGTACTGACAACTGGTGGGCCAGTTATGTATAACTTTACCCAGCTATCTTCCCCATGTTATCTATTGCTTAGGTGGCCTTTTCCTGATATTACATATTACTGTCTGTTTAACTGCTATATAAGGTGTCACTTGGTTGGTAGCAAGAGAGTATCACGCACACAGGCTGGAATGTAGTTTAAACGATTTCTTGCTGTTTTGGGCGAGGCCCCGTTTAGGGGTTCGCTTGTATCTTGTGGATTAATTATTGGATTTGGACATGGACATTGGAAAGTGTTTAAATAAATTTATGGAGCACAATAAAATGGAAACTTTGTCTATGTGTTAGCGTCATTGTTCAGATTGAATAACGCTACAATATATTATTTATAAATGTAGATACAATCATATATAATACAGATAACGAAGAATTCGAACAGAGAGTAAATTAGATAAAATGTAACTCTATCAAAGGTTGTTAACTGCACACGACCTTTCTTATCCTCAGTGATTTGCTGTGCATTCAATTAATATGCTCCGCTTTGGTGTTATATACTTTTAAAACATCATTTGCCTATTTTCTATAATGCAGTTTAAATAACATACAAAAGTATTCATTAGATCTTTACTATTGTGTATATCTTAATAACCTATTTACTCAGAGTGTAGAAATGGTCTCTTAATAGAAGTGCTTCTATCCATTTATATGTGTAGTGGTATATTTATACTTAAATTGTTAGATACATGGTACTTAAACGTTTTGAAAATATACTTTCATCATAAATTATAACTTCACTCATTTTGTATTTAACAACTGAGCATTCACCTTCAATGGTTTATTCTTTGGACACATATGAACACACCATTCGTATTCGCGTGAAGATTGATATATCGGTGAATGTTATGTTATTTTTTTTTGCAAATTATGTCAGAATAACAACATTGCGATATGAATAATATTATAATGACCGATTCACTTCACCAAACAGCACATGACTCGAGTGTACTGGAAAGTAACCTCGTATCTCAGACGTTGCCTTGAGAAGTTTTAGAACATTGTCATGACTGTCATTTATCTCTGTATTTAGGTCATTCAACTTATTGAGTGTTTGATTATATATCGGGAGATAAAAGTCCCGTTTGTTCGATGTGTATTAATTGTTAAACATACTCAATCGGTGTAATAATGGTGCTAGGTTTGATCACTATCTAGACTTTGCTTGTTGGCTTCGCTGTCTATGACGTCATATGTGACGTCACTGTTCGGACTGAATGCGGACCCGTGTCAGGTTTCCAGAAAGACGGAGCTTACAGCTTCAGGGGGATCCCATACGCTTCTCCGCCAACCGAAAGTAGACGATGGAAGCCGCCGGAACCTCTCCGTCCCAAATTCGGAAACTGCTGGCGAGGTACATTGCCAGCCCAAAGTTACGACAACACGTGTTTTCAGATCAACCCAGACGACCACACGACGTTGATCGGAAGCGAGGATTGCTTGTACCTCAACGTTTTGACGCCGTCCCTTGACACAAAAGCGTCAAAACCTGTGATGGTTTGGATACATGGCGGAAATCTGCTGTTAGCTAGCGGCAGTTGGCCGTTGTACAGTCCCACGGAGAATCTAGCGGTCGACACCGACACGGTGTACGTGGGTTTCAACTATCGCCTGCACGCTTTTGGTTTCATGGCGCTGCAAGTGCTCGCGGACCATATTAAGTAGATCTATCCATTGTGAAGCTTTTGTTCGGCAGCACTTCCATCGCCCAACTCGTTATCATTTCAATCGTAGACGGCATCTTAGGCGTCGTTGTTGTCATCATCACTGTTATCCACAAACTGAGTGTAACAATAGCCATAATCTATATCATCAACAATAATGTCATCATCGGCCTAATCTACATCATCAATGTCATCATCGCCATCATCCACAACAACAATGTCATTATTGTAATCATCCACATCATCAATGTCATGGTCGTTATTTTCCACATGAAAAATATAAAACATGTACATCGCCATCATCTACATATACAATGTCACTTTCGCCATCATGGACATCAACACAGTCATTAGCGTCATTATTCACATCAACAATGTCATATATTGCCATTTTCTACATGATACTTTTCATATCATTGTTATTATCTACATCAACACGTTCATCATTTTGTTTCTTTTTCCTTAGCAACAATGTCCTATATCGCCAGTATTCTAGTAAAAATGTCATATAGTGTATAAGTGAATATTTCCGGGTGTCGAAAAGTTAGCGAATTCAAAATAACAGGCATTTAGCGTGCGGAAATGTAAGCAAATCGCCCGTATCAAGAGGACATACAAATATTTCAAGTTGTAACAAGTTAATTCAATTTCATCACGTTAGAGCACTTAATGGTTTAAGTGTGCGATAATTAAATATCCCTTTTTTAATACATTTAGTTTTATACTCGAATTTAACTAAATCTCCCAGTACACACAAATTATACCGCTTTAGCTTTTGTGTCAAATTAATAGTCGCATATTGACAAAATATCTAAGGTAACTTTAATCTGAATGACAATACATTACCAGTTTCAGTGATTTATGGGGAAAAACTATTAACAATGCCTTTTCTCAATAACAATAATCCTATTGTAATCAAGCGATAAGGTGTGAAAACATATTCAATCATTATCTTTATGTTTGCAAATCCCTATTGTTAATATTACCGCAAATTTATAATCTATTTATAATCTTGCTTTGTTATATTGCCCTTATTGTATATTTTGTATACTTGGGTGAAATAAACGATGTGTTATGTTCTGTTTTATAATCGTAATTATGTATAATCGCTAAAAAAGTAGTTTTAATCTTACACCAGTGTCAAGATTAAATTTCATACATGATGGTATACAGTAATTATCTTTACCTGGTGTCAACGTAAATTTCTACCTCAATGGCGGCGCAATTTTGGCTGGCAGAAAATTTAACGAATTTATTGCGTTCGCGAAATTCGCAAATATTTCCACTTCGCTAACTTTACCACTTATACAGTATTGCCATTATTCACATTAACAATGTCACATTTAGCGCCATGAAATTCATTTCCGTTATCATCATTGTCCCTATCAACATTAAAAATGTCATCATCGTTATTATCCAAATCAGCCATGTCATAGTTTGCTAGTAAAATTCAACTCTCATAGTAAGTGAAAACAGGAACGGTCGTTGTCGTGCCTGAAATACTCCCCGCATACCGCTCTTCAGTGGGCATTATTCTCCCTACCTATTTGTGTCACCAACCCTCAACCTTACATCTTTGTTTTGGGGTGGGGCTATACTTAGGCCATTATCTTCTGCATTACCTTCGTAGATGACTATAACATATTTATTAATGAGCCTCGCTCTGTGAAAATGGGGTTTAATGCATGTGCGTAAAATGTCGCCCCAGTTAGCCGGTGCAGTCAACACAGGCGTATAACGGACAACACTTAAAAGCTTAACCATGCACTTGTTGGAATTTGTCCTTTAGTGCGACCCTACCATATGTCAAAGGTGTGACACGAATTACACAAAGGATGAGTATTTTTGGTATTTTTTTTTAATTGCATTATTAATCATGCATGAATCACGAATTATCAGTCAGGACAATCTTAAATTTACCAAAATTTGACATTTGACCTTTGAGGTACAGTTCAAACCTGAAATATGACCTCTTATTGTGACCCTTACCGTTAGGCTTGGGGGACGGTTGTTGCGCTAAACACACCGCCTCCACAGGGTAGAAATGTGTGTCAAAGTATTTTAAACTGCATGATGAATAATAAAGTTAGTCCGGACAAGCTGTTTTATGGACACATTTAACGGTTAACCTTTAAGTGTGGCAATGACCTTAGAGGTGGGGAGACGGGTCTAACATGTGTTGAGTCGTCTTCTCAGTGTGCGTAGTTGTAAGCTATTTTTAAAATTGCATGATGAATCATGAAACTACAGTGATGTGCGGACGAAATAAGCATACCCAATTTGAACCTTTGATCTCTATATCGAGATTTCCGCAAGCGGGCTCGACAATCAATGTTTAATTGCAAAATAAAAGTAGTTTCAATAGCAACGACTTATGCAGTTCTTATACTCGTTATGTTGAACTGAAGAATACTTATTGAGCAGAAATAAAACTGTCATTGATTTACAAAATATGTAATCGGATGAACGTGTATAGGTTGTTATTATACTGAAGTTGTTACTTTTGTCTAATTTAAACTCTGTAACCATATTTTAATAATTGCTGTATTTTTATGCCCCCGGAGGTGGGAATATAGTGATCGCACTGTCCGTCCGTTTGTCTGTCCGTCTGAAATTCCGTCACACTTTGCGTTTAGGTTTAAAAAATGTGGAAAAGGGGGCAACTGTCATCCTATGGTGACAAGCCTTGTTATATTATGTTATGAATGTCATGTTTTCCTGTTATACAAATGCTTTGTACAGATATTCTTCGCATATACTTCATATTTTAGCTATTTAGTTGCTTGAAATGTTCTCGGCTTCAGGGTTGGTAATTCCGGATGCCCCGTTTGAGGCTTGGAGGAAAGGCAACATGGTTGACGTCCCATTGTTGATAGTTAAGACCCACATTACCAGGCTATTTCATCCTAGTTTATAATGAATTTCTGAAAAGACGACAGAAAATGACTAAATGCAAAATTGACAAGTATACAGTATTTTATCTCCAAGTAGATCATAAATAAGTAACATTGAAATGGTCGTTGACTATAAATATTTACGACGATACATTTGGAAAAAAAAATTGCGCTCTGTATTTAAGGGTCAACCGCAAACGAGGTAGATTATAACCCTACAGATATGTCAATAAGCTCGTGGACCTGGCGCCAGTACGTCAGCCACGTTAACGCTACAATCGGAACGTTTGGACCGCTGACGTTACTGGCGGCACTGAAGCTGTATCCCGTGAATCAATCCGCGCCGGAATTTCAACTGACCAGCATGGCGAGTGATCTCCGGAAAAACTGTCCGAATGACGTAATGTCCTTCTACGCCGCGGCTACGTTTACGTCACCGGTCTATCGGTACGTTGTAACGTCAACGCCGTCAGTTCCGGTACATCCGGTTGGAATTTCGTTTCCGGCACGATACTCGTTCCACATGTGGGACGTTTTCGCCTACTTCGGACTCATTCCTGATTATATTAAAAATCCGACCCCGGATGATATTTCCTGACAACGGAATGTGCAACAGGAAGTGATGTCATTCGTGAGGAGAGGTCGACCCTTCAGCGCCTGGCGGCCGTACCCGGAAGACACAGCGTTGCTGTCGCAAGTGACTACATCTACTTCCGGCTATAACCCTGCACAGTGCGAGTTCTGGCTGCAAAATGGATTCTTCAGCTATGGTTGGATACATTAGTTTTAGCTGTAGCTTGGCCTATTGTAATAAATAGATAATACGTTGTAAATTGTGGTTGTTTAGAACAAAAATATCAATGCGGACTAGAAAATAGTACACGTTTTGTTCAATATTAACTTGGTAGTTAAACACGTATAAATTAAGTTTTCACCCGTATTTGTTAAAAGTACTATGGTACAAAACCCAACACACAGCAAAACGTTTTAGAGCACTTAACATGAGCAAGATTCTGTTTCAGAAATAGAAACTTATGCTAACTAGTGATTCCAAAAAAACGTAAGGAATACACCCGCACCGCTTAAATAGCTTTATTCAAGGGCAAATAACTCAGGAATGTGCGGACAGTTGGGAATGAAAAAACGTATCTTGCACATCTGCACTTCATGGTGATGACATATTGTAAGTTTTCATTTAATCGCTTGAGAAATGTTGAAGTGGAAATAACACAATTGTTATTTTCACCGGTGAAAATAATAAATTTTCGGAATTTCTTTTTCTATTTTTAGATTATCATATTAAGATGTACTTCCCTTGTTTATATCCTTGTTTATATTTTTTTCTATGATCACGAGTGAAATAAGATCGATATTCCACCGAATCCAACAACTTTTCTTTTAATTGTATGCTTTTTTACCGTTTATTTACATTATAAAAGAGTCTGACTGAAGAATTTCCCTGGATTAATGACGTCATTTCGTCAACAAAATGACGTCATTTCGTCAACAAAATGACGTCATTTCAATGTATTGAGGCACGGCACGGGAGAGAGGATCACTTTTCAGCGAAAGGAAAATTATTATGTATTATTTAATTGAAAAAGGGGCATAAAAGAAACAGAAAATTGCGCCACGAGTGAACATATTATTTTTATATGATCACTCGTGAAATAACAAACGATATTACACTGACATGAACAAATATCCTCTATGTATCACTCTCTTGTTTGCTCTAGTTTAAAGCACAAGTCACTAGACTGATACTTACTCTTGGACCAATTGTTTGGCTAATCGACTAATTAATCAGCATGTACATACCGTTACATATGCAATGATTGGCAATGAATTGAGGAAAGTGCGCACATTTATCAGAGCAAAGAAAAGGAGAATTAGCTTTTTAACGCAATGCCGCGCCTAACGTTATGCCAAATCTTACTACTTAAAACACATATATGCAACAAAATATTTACATTATATGATTGCAAATCATAGATTAAAGTTACTCACTTGAACGCATATATTGGTTTTTTAACGTGCGACAAACAGAATAATGTCTAAAACAAATACTTATTTATGCTCAATTTTAACTATTTTGATTTGCGGTATCGATACCAAGTGTCATTTGTTTAAATCATATCAAATGAAAAAGTTTCAAACCTGAAACTATGTTTTCGGCATACAATAGTTTTAATATTACAAGGTAAAAAAAGATCAATAACTTTCAATAATACTTAATATTTAATAACTTTTACCTAATTCAACACCTTTAAAACGGACGGGTATCATTTGTGCAGACATTTACATGTTTATTCATCAGAACAGAACAGAACAGAACAGACAGTTTATTAAGACTTATACAAATGTACATCGTCTAAATACAAAATATAATACAAAATATTGTCACGTTTCTATATTACAACGTATGAGTTATAACAAAATACAAAATGTAATATAACAATTTTAGACAAAGTATATTTAACAAAGAAGAACGACTTTACATTACCGTAGTAAAATAAATATCGTTTTACTAGCAGTAAGTTACTACTTTAGTTTTTGTTGACAAAATTATTTGTGATAGAATATCTTACGGCTAGAGCTTCCTTAATTTATTTACACAAATTTATAATTTCAATTTTACAAGTTGAGTTCAATAAAGTATGGAACTTAAAAACTGATGGATTCACATAGTAAATAATTTTTATATATTTTTGTCTTAATTGGCGGAAACATGGACATTTACATATAAAGTGGAATTCATCTTCCATGTCCCTTTGATCACAACATTGACAATATCGTTCATTACGGGGAATATTATTACGTGCGTATCTTCCAGTTTGAATTCCCAAAGGGTGGACAGAAGCCCTTAGTTTAACAAAGTATGTACGCAAACTTTTTGGCAGTAAATCTAAGTGAGTTTCGTATTCAAGAGTTGTTTTGAATATTCTATACCTATCTCACTTCAGAACTATCGTTCATAGTGCCAAACCATTCTTGTTTAAAAGCATCTACAATTTTACATTTTAATTCACATAAAAACGATTTTGTATTTATCATATTTGCATTTCCGAATATATATGAAAATCCATAATCATTTAATAACTTTTTCGCATTCGAAACCCAATTTTTATCCCCTTTATCACAATCATTTATCTCCTGGTTATACACAGTTTTTATGATAATATTTTCACTATTAACAACTTTAAGCCAATATTTTACAATACGAACCTATCTATTTACATATTGTGGGTGTCTACCTAATTCAACATACACCGTTGCATTACATGTATTGCTTTTAACATTAAACAACCTTTTACACAATTTTAAGTGAATGCGTTATCACATGATAATCAGTCCATCTGTTTCACGGTATGGGATTTAAGTTGATCTCCGGTCCGTCCGTCTGTTTCCCTGTCTGTTTGTATGACCATTTGTCGCCGTCTGGATCACGCGACTAATAAACCAGTATTCAAGAAAACTTTATATAACTTGGTATTTAAATATTGCCATATAGGCACTATGCACGTGAGTTCAGATGTGCCCGCTTGTCCACCTTTCCGTCCAAACAAATGCATCCTGTGATTACTCAAATGGTACGAAACTCTTCATGTGGATGGTTTACCATATGGTAAATATGGACGTTATTTAATTTTATTCGTCAGACAAACATTTAGGTGGCTAGAGGGCAATATGGTGAAGAAGCATGTTTTTTCAGTTTATTTTTAGTCAGACCAAACTTGTGGTTGCTATGGTTACCAAAATAATTGATAACTGAAATCCAGATCATGCCATAATTATAAAGTACTTAAGCTTAGTTGATGGAACTTATGGAGATCCTGTTCCTGCTCGTACAACATTATCCGGTTGGTGTCGGCTGTGTGGTCTGTTACAAATTTCTTGTATGCATGAGTTTTGTACAGGGCAATCACCCACATAAATATGCAATTTTATAAATCAATGTACTGGACATACACGTTATAGTTTTACATATACATTATTATTTATAAATGTTGATACAACCAGATAATGATACGGATAACGAGATATTTGAACAGGAAGTAAATTAGATAAAATGTAACTGTATTAAAGGTTGTAAATCTCATGCATTTCCTGTACATTCAACTAATAGTCTATCAGCCAGATGGGTTGGGGTGTACCACTCAGGGGGGCAAAACAACACCTATCTTCCTTGATTGCATACTCAATATAAAGAAACAAAATGTGTGATAACAATCTCAGTTGGGCTGCTATAAGTTATTATTGAGCTGTTTCTATGGCAACCGTCAGGCTTTGACGAAATAGCTAGTTTAGCTAGTATAATTCTCAAATATTTCTTCAAAATTGGCTCTAGAAAAAAGTTGAGTGTTTAAATGAAGATTATAATTATTACCTCGTATGATCTGCAGTTAATAATGCAAATTAGTACATTTGCATATCTATGAATATTAATGAGATTGCAAGAAAAGTTCCTAAAATCTAGCGAACCTCCAAAATAGTAGGGTCAATATATGAAAAAAATACATTCAACCACCTAAAAAATGCTACAAATGGTATTTTAACTGAACCTGGTAGGGTAGAAGCTTCTTTAAAACATACCAAAAGTTTACCACAATTGGACCTGCGGAAAGTGTTTTTTTTTTCAAGATGGCCGCCAATACCTATGAATGATCATAACTATGTAACTATGCATTCATATTTGATGAATTTGGTGTCTATTCCTAGGTTTCAAGGGGCAAAGAACACATAAAGATCATCAGACATTGTTTAAGCGTAAATTAGTACACACAAATCCAACATGGCGTCGAAAATGGCCGCCAAGATGGCCGCCAAAACCTATAAATGATCATAACTATGTAAATATCCACTCAAATTTGATTATTTTGGTGGCTATATATGGGTTTCAAGGGGCAAATAACACACTTAGATCATCATACATTGCATAAGTTTATAATATTACACCCAAATCCAAAATGGCGTCCAAAATGGCCGCCAAGATATCCACCAAAACCTATAAATGATCATAACTATGTAACTATCTACTCAAATTTGATTAATTTGGTGTTTATACCTACGTTTCAAGGGGCAAATAACACATTAAGATCACCAGACATTGTTTAAGTTAACAATAGTACACACATATCCAACATTGCGTCTAAAATTACCGCCAAGATGGCCGCCAAAACCTATTAATGATCATAACTATGTAAATATCCACTAAAATTTGATAATTTTGGTGGATTTATGGAGGTTTCAATGGGCAAAGAACACATTAAGATTATCAGACATTGTTTAATCTATTAAATTACACACAAATCCAACTTGGCGTCCAAAATGGCCGACAAGATGGCCACTTAAACCTATTAATGATCATAACTATGTAACTATCCACTCAGATTAGATGAGTGTGTTGTCTATACCGAGGTTTCGAGGGGTAAAGAACACATTACGATTGTCAGACATAGTTTAAGTTTATTATATTACACATAAACCTCACATGGCGTCCAATGACACAAAACGAAGGATCGCAAGTCCATTACTTTTGACGTGATGCTTGTTATGTGAAACGCCATAGTTTGGACCTGCCGCGATTTCTGGATTTTGACAAGAGGATCGATATTTTTCAGCTTCAGGCAACACTGAATTGGCAGGGAATGATGCGTATCTTGCATTAGCAAAGCCAGTACCCTGGGCTGTTGTCAGTCAAATTCTTGCCTATGATTAATATGTACAATTGGGACAAAGCGTGCATTCTGTCAACATAAGTCTTAGTTTGCAACCATGCCACAACCTTCACACCATTGTAACGTTTGACCAACACTTGTACTGGAAGGCTGCCGAAATCATCATTGATGCGCCACAAAGTAGTTGAAAATGTTGTTCAAAATTTGGGATGTTTCATAAACGTATGAACTTGCGGGGGGGGGGGGCAAAGGATCCCTCATGGAAGAAACCGCTCTCAAAAACATACTTGAGGCTGTCTATTGAGAAATGCAATTGTGCACATTGTGACACGAAAAGCTGTCCAGAGGGCTTCACGGGACCATCTTCTTGTTGAAAAGTGCATACACAGCCAGCTTTCAGCCGAAATGACCAAGGAAGATCCAGACATTCAGATACTGCTGGATCATGCCAAGGATTTGTACTCTTCCCTTCTGAGGGGCAAAACGACGCTAGCAGATGATATGTTATGCGATTTTGATCAAACTCGAGAGGGCTACAGAGAAGAAGAAACATGAAATTGCCCAGACCTCAAAGACAAGCATAGTATGGCTGAATTATCAGCTTATGATAAAAAATTCAAGGGTGTTGATTAAAGCATATCGTACTGGGTGTTGGTTGATGCATTAGGCAGTGCCCGATTTGCTATCCATCTTTGCTGCAGCTGGGT
>VMBQ01003865.1:56164-92693 GCA_007657795.1 Dreissena rostriformis
ACCAGACTGTTATCAACCATTTTCATATGCTACTGGCATGCATCTTCCAAGATATATAGGTGTAGTTTTGCCCCCCCCCCCCTTACTGGTACACCCCACCTCAATTTTGGGTACTTGGCTGAAGGACTATAATATACTCCGCTCTGGTGTAATAAACGTTTAAAACGTCATTTGTGTATTTTATACAATGCAGTTTTAATTAAATATAAAAGTGTTCACGACAGAGATCTTTACAATTGTATATATTTTAAAAACCTATTTACTCAGAGTTAAGAAAGGGTCTCTTAATAGTAGTGCTTCTTTCCGTTTATATCTATAGTGGTCTAGTTATACTTTAATTGTAAGGTACATGGTACTTATATTTTTTGAAAATTTACTTTTCATCATAAATTATAACTTCACTCATTTTGTAATTCACAACTGAGCATTCACCTTCAAGTGTGTATCTTTTGGATATATCTTAAAGTTATCTATTATAACATTTAATCTTGTCGGTTACATACATGTTTGGTGTAGATGCATTAATGTGTGATAGAGGATTGCGTTCAAATGGGTAAGAATTAATTAAATATTAAAATTGGTTCATTATCTATTTAAACGTATATTTCTTTGATTTTTGCATTAAAGTAACGGTACGGTATAAATAGTATGTGTAACAAGTAGTAAAGAATACACCAATTAGAGATGAAAACGATGCATATGCAACACATGTAAAGTTATCTATACAATATAACTCAATGGCATTAATTGTAAGAGGTTGCAAAAAGTATAACGATCATTTAATTTAAATTTTAAGTTGTGAGACAATTGCACTAATAATTCCCATTCGTTGTTAAAGGATTTAAGTTATTTTTTTAAATTGATATTTTTCTTAAGTTTTCATATTCATACTTAATATATTTCTTGGCTGCTGCTATGCTTGGAATGCATTAATTCATTTTACACTTCTAGAGCTTTATAAACAACATAACATTATGCATGGCTCTAGCAGACTTTGGTACATATCCAAGTAAAAAATTGTCTTTTTAATGAAAGGAAATTATTGTCCTGGTAGCATTTTATCAGTGATTGCTTTAGATATTTGAAATTCCCAGAATAATTTTTCTTACTTTTCCTCACTTGCAAATAGAACATAATGGATCATCAGTTATTTTCATTTCATTTTAAGACAATTCGTTCCAAGTATCCTGTGGATTATTATGTATTGGAACCACAGAACCTTTACATCATTATTAAAAAGGATAGCTCAGATATGCAATTCCATTTTTTTTCATTTTTTATGGCATTGAGTTGAATATACCATTTTGCTTTTACTGATGGTTGTTCATTATTTTTATTTAGAAGGATGTATAGTCTTTTTGCTCCAGATTCGTTTTACAGTACAAGTTGTAATAATGGGGGCAAAAGGGTTTGATAATTTGTTGGGTGGGACAAGATATACAATAGTGTTTCATTAATTTATCTATTGCTATTGTCACCCCTGTTTAATGAAGGAAATTTATGTTCAAATTGTACGTTGAATTTAATTCATCAACAGAAATAAAGGTTCCATTTTTAATATATCACCTATACAATGAATTCCAGCAACACACACTGACTTGAAGAACACAATTTTATTTCCTATCAATATATTTGTATTATAAAAAGTGGATAATACAAGAACTCTTCTGTGTTGACTTCTAATTTAACACTATAAAGTGAGAAGCTTGTTAAAACATATACCCAAAAAGGCTTTGCAATACTGTTAGATATATTAAAAGCATAATGAGAGCTGATATTAAACAGTTTATCAGTATCAAAATACAGTTTTGTGATATATATATCCATTTTCACATAAAGGAATTAAATTTATGTAACCATGTAAGTTTCAATGCTGGAATAAATGCATCCAAATTGATCATTTTTAAACCTTCTTCCCTATATTCCTTTACTAGTGTTGAAAACTTTATTTTACAATGCCCGTCCCAAATAAAACTCAGAATAGAAGGCGCTACAGAATTTAAAATGGTATTGGGTGGATTGGGCAATTATATGAACAAGTGAGTAAATAATGAAACAATAAGTGTTTTCAAAATAACAATGTTTCCAATTGGTGTTACAATTCTTCTTTTCCAATTCGTCAGAATATTTTATATTTTAACAATTTTCTCATCGTAATTTATTTTAACAATTTTTTACAGATGTCAACATGGAAAAAAATTCCCAGCATCTTAAAGCTATGTTGCCTCCAATTAAAATATTTCTATTTTGTTTTAATGGTGTAAAAACTATTGTTGTGCTTGCCAAATGATAAAAATATAACACGAGAGAGGATCCCCTTTTCTGTCTGCTGTCCCTTTCAACAGGGAAAACGTTAGATAAGTAACCACACTGAGAAACAGCTGATTTAGAATCTTTAAATAAGACCTGCAACCAACGTTTTAAAGGGACTGTCAACCACGAATGACGAAAACAGGACAGTTCTAAAATACCGTATTTGTTTACAATCATTAGTTTATATTGATTAAAATATCACGACTGGTATATTACATTACTTGAAAAAGTTTTCATATTTTCAGTATATTCGGTAATACATTTTACTGGGTATGTCTACCAGATAAACTACCTGTTAACTATAAAAAACACAAGTACATTGATCATCATCGTCACGTGGTAAACCCAGGAATGCAAATTGTGCATGCGTAGTGATTTGTATATATTTTATATATAAAATGGTCTAACTACTTGCGTTATTTATAGTGTGTATATTTTTATGTCACCTATTTTCGCGATGTACTTTCGATTTCACATCGCGAAATTTTATTACCGAATAAACTGGAAAAATTAACTTTTTTCAGGTAATGCAATATACCAGTCGTGATATTTTAATCAATTTAAACTAATAATTGTAAAAATACGGTATTTTAGAACTTTTCTGTTTTCGTCATTCGTGGTTGACAGTCCCTTTAAGTCTGGACTGAAATTAAAGAAAGAAAGTGTATTTTGAACAAACGACAAAGCCAATGAATCGAATGCCCTTTCGAAGTTTATTAGGAGAAGTTTACCAGGGATCTAATTTTTTCAGTATAGTGCATAATGTCATAAATTAATCTTGTATTTTCCCCTGTGTATCTCCGTTTAATGAAACCAGTCGTGTCGTAAGGACTCGATTTCTCCATAAAATGGAGCTATCGTGGATCACCAATCAATGTTGTACCTTTTTACAAATACATGGGCGTTTTTTTTTCTCCTACTGTGTCCTGGTCTTCCACACATAATACAATATCAATTCAGGCCAAAAGGTCAATATGGTCAATTCATCAATATCAAACATCTTTTGGATATTTCCCTAATAATGAGTATTTTAAATTGTTTAATAGTCTTGTTAAACCAGTAGTATGCTATGTCTCACAGGTATGGGGTTAATGCTATGTAAACACTTTTGAAACTGTACATAACGATTTTTGTAAAATATATCTTTGTGTTAATAGAACAACGAATAACTCGGTTGCTCTGGGAGAATGTTGCAGGCTACCACTCTGTGTATTTTATATAACAAATTGCATAACATATTGGTGTAAGTTGCTTATAATGTCAAATAACAGATACCCACGCCATATTATGTTAAAATCACATGATGACTGTGGAAGATGTAATTGGGCTACAAAGGTTAAAACATTGTTATACGAGCATGGTTTTGGATATGCCTGGATCTCTCAGGAAATTGGAAATATTGATGTATTTATTGATATGTTTAAACAAAGTATTATAGACTGCTATACCCAGAATTGGCATAGTGATATTAATGATTCCAGTAGATGTTATCATTATAAACATTATAAATCTCTTCTTAATTTCGAAAGGTATTAAGTTATGGATATGCCTTTTATTTATTAGAAATCATTTTCAAAATTTAGATGTTCCAATCATAAACTTAGAATAGAGGTAGGTAGACACATGAATATTGACCGAGAACAAAGAATGTGTATATATTGTGTAAATGATAGTAATATTTCATTTCTTGACTGTGGATTTCATGCATTCTTCCATTTTATAAGGTATAATGCTATTCGTCAATGCTATCTTTTTAACTGGTTTGACAGAGGTTGAGAACTGAATGACTTGTATTCATTAATGAGCTCCAATTGTGAAAGAAATATTCGCAATGTTTGTACTTATGTTCACCAAATCATTTCTAAGCGAAATGTTGATCGAGGGATGAAAATGATGGTTCTATTGTTGCCTATATATTATGGGCCTGAGGCCTTATTATTGTATAAATTGAGTTAAGTTGAGTTGAGTTGAGCTTAAGATTGTTATACCCTGTAATCCCATACCCCGATTAAGATGCGTCAATACAACGTCTTCCGCTGATATTTTTTTTTCGAAATGATACAAATGTTAAGATGTATATACAGCTTATATCTTGCTTCTGAATAATATGCTTATTTTGCGTGAGCATTGTTTCAACAGATATATGAAGAACGACTTGGAAAGTATGGCTATAAAACAAGTTTCATGCTTTGATCCTGAAGACATTTACTGGGTCCTCACAGTTCCTGCTATTTGGAATGATTCTGCTAAGCATTTCATGAGACTCGCAGCTCAAAAAGTATATTATATCACGAACGCATTAAGGTACGACAAAACATCAAGTAACAATTATTGACACTAGAAATGTACAAATTGGGTCATATAAGTTATGACTTTAAGCAAACATCATGCACGTTAGAATGGTAGGATATTTCATATTACTACTCAAATAACTTAAACGTTATTTCCATCTTCTGTTTGTCATAAAGACTGGGATTTCCAGTGAAAAGCTGACAATCGCCCTAGAGCCCGAGGTAGCATCGATTAATTGCAGACATATCAAAGTTGATGCTGATGGGGGTTGCGCGATCTCGTCACTTCAGTTGGGCAAAAAGTATATCGTACTTGATGCAGGAGGTAATAAAAACAACATTTCATTATATCTTATTCAGTTTTCCATGTTAAAATCTAATATATCTAAGCCGGCATAATTTTAGTATACCATAACGTTGAGACGTTATACATCGCAATCGGGGAATAATTTCAATATGCCGCGGTCTTCGGCCTAAAAATACTTATACGGGTTTTCTGAAATAGAATGTTCGAGCTATAAATAAATATGCAATTATAGAAATATATGTAATACATTAATGTTGAGGAATAATGGATTTTCATAAACAAACTGCATGTTCGACTTGTTTGACATTTAAAGTACATCATGTTTGTTCCGTTTCATGAAATAGATATCATAGGCATATTCCGATGTATAAAACATTTAACCACTTGGAGAGTAATTTTCATCTCGGGCTTAAGCCTCGATACACAACACTCTCCTCGGGATGCAATATTTACAATACCCCTCAAATGCTTATGGAATTTATATACTATATCATATGACAGCAGTAAATTTCGATTCGCTGATTGATCATTACTTGAAAATCTATATAAAATGGATAAAATATTGGAAAAATGAAACTTTAAATATACTATGAACAGAGAGTTGTTGTTTACCTCCGATAGTCTTTTATTAAATACATAGAAATAATGACACTTCAGAAACATTATCATTAAAAACATCCTCGTTAACAAATGACAAATGACAAATGTCTATGCAATACAGGACATTACAAACAATACGACATTAATTAAAATTAAACAACTATTAAACCTGGGGTTACCACCTTGAACAGGTCCATTCAACGAATTTGGTGTTTGAACTGGTTGAAACGCATTACAAACATCACACTCAGCCAAGATATAATAATGAAACAAACACGGCTTAATGAACGTTAACATCAAATAATCTCAATTCAATTAAAAAAAGCAAAACCAGAATAAAATGTGAAATCAATTGCAATGTAATTAGTAGATGTTGTATTATTAATTGGAGTAACACAATTTCAACTTTGTTATGCACGAGAAACAGAAGTATCAGTTCTATCTCTTTTCGTTAACAAGATACCAGAACCTATAATACTAGTTATAATTTCTGATCACACTAATTCATTTCAGAAAGAAGCCAAACATAGGTATAAAATTCCCGATTACATAGCTAGATGAACATGCATAAAAATAATACCTCGTGCTTCGTATACAAAACAAGCAAAAACAAAAAGGAAAGAAATAGCTGTGTATTCATCTAAACGTTCCGCTTAGTATATGTTCGTAGTATGCCTAAACTTGATTGCACAAGTAAAGTGTGTGAATAGTCATAATGCAGTTAATCTGGTGGAAATTATTTTGAGATATGTTTAAAGTTCTTAGAACTGTGTTGTAGACTCCATAAAGGAATATGTATATACATCAGGAACAGATAAAATATTGAACGATGTATATTGAATTCTATATAGAGAAATAAGTGTTAAGGTCAATAATATGCTGATTTGCATCCTTTTGCGTAAATCCAGTCTTAATTGTTGCTGTGCACAGGCGGTACTATTGATATAACAGTACACGAAGTTTGCTTCGATGGACAACTGAAAGAACTTTACAAAGCTACTGGTGGTGCCTGGGGTGGAACAATGGTGGACAAGAAGTTCATGGACTTTATCGCAAATGTAACAGGTAAAACAACGTCTTGATACAAAACATACATTCCAGGTAATTTAATTGAATCATTCTTCATCAAAATATTCTGCGCTAGACATCTTACATTATTTATAAAAATAGTCACATAGCAAGTTCACACATCTATTCAAATGATGAATGAACATACATTACAAAAATAGGCTTTATATTTTGAAAGGAAACGAAATAGTTGAGCGTTTCAAGAAGCAACATATAGAAGACTACTTAGATCTGATCCGAGATTTCGAGATCAAGAAAAGAAAAACGGATTCGAAAAGTCTTGGACTTGTGACGATTAAACTTCCATTGTCGCTAATAAATCTGGTAAACAACAGCCATGGCCAAACAATTGAGCAGGTTGTACAGTCTTCGCCTGACGCAAATATGGTATGCTTCGCACGATGCATTTTGTTAAAAAAAACTAATAATTTATTAATGTATTTTTTGCATTTGAATTGGATAGAAAAATATGGTAAATCAAACATGAACTATAGTCAATTTTGCCATGCTGATTCACATTTATTTCAAACATGAATAAGCAAATCATGTTCACAATATTCTTTGGTCAGTGTTTCAACATTTTATAATATTATATTACATTTAAAAAAACATACAATGCTTATTCTGTAGGCAATGGTAACGGGTGACAAGTTTCGAATGGATGTCAGCATTTTTCGTTCATTCTTCAAGCAGTCGATGGACAAAATCGTACTGCATCTAAAACAATTATTGCCTGAAATTGAGTTCACACGTGTCGAAACCATCCTTATGGTTGGAGGATACTCAGAGTCACCTTTACTTACTGAAACCATTGAGAAGGAATTCCCAGGAATGAAAGTCATCATCCCAAAAGATCCCGGTCTTGCGGTCCTAAAAGGAGCTGTAATATTTGGACACCGTCCGACCTCGATAACATAACGCGTGTCAAAGTACACGTATGGTGTTTCTGCAGCTCATGCATTTGATAGAGAAAAGGATCCCTTGGAGAAGCTTGTACACACGGATTACGATGACATGTGTGACGACATTTTTTATGTGTTCGATGAGTCAGGCCAAACACTATCTGTTGGTGATTCACAGTACCGAAATTCTTATTCTCCACTATATGTTGATCAGAGGGAAATCAAATTTGGACTTTATATTACAACTTAGAAAGACGTTAAGTATGTCACAGATTATGGATGCAAGAATGTAGGATGCATTTCGATTCCGCTTTCCGGAACTGGTTTGGACCGAGGGGTTTTAGTTTGTTTATTTTTGGGCGGTACAGAGATAATGCTTGAATTTGAAGAAGTGTTGACAGGAACCCGAAAGGTCGTCGAATTTCTTATTTAAATCAATGACATCAATTCAGGTTTATCTATACATGCAAGAACAACAAGAATTCAATGCTAACGTTTTTTATGTTTGAAGTAGGTATCTCCATTAAAATGTCCCGTATGTTCAGTGTGTACATACCTTGTGGTAAGTCACGTCATTTTTATCTACACTCGAGGCAAATAATGCGCTGGGGGTGATCCTCAGCTTTCCCGGTAGGGAGAGATTTGTCTAAGTAAAGTAATAAATAAAATATTAACACAGGTTTCATAGTTCAGGCGAAACAAATTGTACTTCACGCGCTAGCAAAACAAATTACGTCACATAACACGTTGTATCTCCACACTGATGTTGATTTGTTAAGTAAATCAAGATCCAAAACACATTGGTTTAATAAGAAGGTACTTGGCATCCCGCGTAAAATGTTGGTTTACAGTGCCTGATTAATTTGTACATATTTTATTTAACATGATACAAGAAGTCGTGCTACTCGACAGGATACATTTCGCAACATTTTGGGAATAATTTCTTCATCGTGTACATTAATGTTAAGCAATCTTGTGATGTTGGTTTTTATCTCAGTTCAATTTATAAAGCTGCATTGTGCAAAGTGTAGCTTGATTTCAATAAAATGGTCCTCCTGTACATGTACTCATGTACACTTGAATGATCATATAATGATTTAGTGAATAATTGAGGTGACTTATTTATCAAACTTCGAAGAGTAAACATTGTATTCCATGTTATCTTATATCAATACATTAACATAACTCAAATATGTAAACATAAACTTAAATTTTTTAAACATAATATATAGTAATACTTGTTTAGTTTTGATAATTGTAGACATTCTTTTTAGAATATAAACAAAATTTGCTTAAATAAAATTCGTATTGTTTTATTGGCAAAGCCCGTATTATTTGCTGCATGGTTCATACAATACATGCAATGGTATTTGAGAATTTAAGCAATTGTTTTCATAATAAATATTCTAACCAATAGTCGGTGTTTTGTTCAGTTTGTAAATTATTATTTTAATATCGAGCGTCTATTATTTTAGTTAAGGAGCGTCTATTAATTTGGCTCTGCTTATTTTCTTATAAAACCCTGTAAAATGAATGTTTAATTCCCCCACCAATGCTTTATAAAGACAGCTAATAAGTCGGTCAAAGGTAACTTCATAGTATGAAAGTTACTGATGTTTCTCAATGCATTACTTTTTGTGTTTTGGTAATGCCATCTGTTTTTGTTGTATTTTTACACGAACTTGTACATTATTATATTTGTGTGTTTACTATATTGCTGATACATGTAATCAGATATTATTAGTTACACGGATCCTTAATGACCCCGTACGGTTTAATACATGGTTAGCCAATAATGTGTGCATGTTCGGGCCATAAAACACAATCCCGATGGCTATTTTCAGTAGCACGCGTGTTCAGAAACTAACAAGTTCGAGTAATAAATTACAGAGATTATGATCTGAGAACTGCATGGAGTCTAAAATGAAAAAAAAATACCGACAAATCAAAATGGTCACCGCCTAATGTTTCAATGTTAAATTCCACATGTAAACATATATGATGCAATTATTAAAATCAATTATTAGTTCGTCATGGCTTCAAACTGAGAAAAGCATGAACATCATGAAATTATCACTCCTACAGGTGCGGGAGCCTACAGCTAGGTGCGAGCACGGTTTCCTTTTATCCTCGGCGTCTAAAAAGACTACAAAACTGTCACGTGCATGGGTGTGAAATACATGTTGAAATTCGGAAAAGAAGACATATTGCTTTTATATCTGCTAACAATCCCGACTGTATATATCACGCTAGAATGTTTAAACGTCGCGTTAAAATAAATCAATTAGAAGAGTGTTTCGGATTACAAATTGGTATTCTTATCGGGGAATTCAACAAAATATATATTTGTAATTAATTCAATATAAATTTGTTTAAACGCTTTCCGTGTCGAAAAAATATTTTGATAATATAATGCAAGAAAAGCACGATTTCCAGGAGGATTACACCCGGCTGCTAGCATCAGTCTCTTAAGTAACTGACCATGATTTATCGAGGAGTATATATAAGGATTAGTGTGGTAAGAACAAAGCCATAAAACTGCAATAAACCAATTAAATGATCGATTGATAGTGACATGGGAGTTATTCAGAGGCAATCAAATTACCGCTAATAATTATCACAAGCGCATTTTTTTTTTGCAAAAATTAGGATATTCTGTTTATTATTTTTTTCCGTAAATAAGACGCTTCGTAAAAAAGTCGCGTATTTTACCCCGAAAAATAGGTAGTGTGTTTTCTCTCATCTGAAAATGTTATTGAACTTTACATTTGCACTATGCATAAGTGGAAAAGATTACGAACTAGAAAAAAACATGCGTGATGAACAGTTAGAGCATCGATGTACATGTAATTACATAGATGGGTGCAAATGATTAGAATTATTGTTATAAGTTAAATTATGTGTTACAATAATACGATTTCTTTCACTTACATTTATTTACAAAGAAAGAATACAACAATTTGGATAGATTATGAAAAATCTAATAACGAACATATCAGGGCTTTTTCCATCAGGGCTTTTTCCTGCCATTGTGGGAAAAGGAGTCCGGTCTAATTGTTTTTTAATCGATACAATGGCGTGTTCTGTACATATACGGTCTAATGTTATGCAGTTCAGCTTCATAATGATCAGAATCGTCAGAAAAGTCCATAATTTTACATAAAAATATTGATTTAGTAGCAATGCAGTTGATCGCCTCGGCATAAATAGCGCTGTTAAAAATAGCGGATGTACATGTTTGACGTCATAGCAAGGGAGGTTAGTCAGTCCAACGTTTAGAAAACGGTGCGTTATTTGAAGATTTACCTGGTGATTTATGGCATAAAGCGTAACGCTTAATTGTTTCAAATAGTTTTATTCCGCATCTCAAGCAATTATCTTTAATATTATAAAGTTTTCAAAAGTGTTAAAATTGAACTTTAATGATTATATTAATTTTTATAATTAAACTGCGAAAGAGTAACGTTTTTATTTTATATGCGTGTAGTTTTTTTGCTATTTGCTGACGATATTGCTTTAATTACTACAAATCAAGGACGTTCGCAACATCAATTGAACCCCATTTATCAATATTTATGTAAATATATTTTTCAGATTAGTGTTAACAAAACGAACATTTGCATCTTATCAGCAAGATACTGATTAGAATCTATTTCGTATTTAAACTCGCTCTATATCTCGACATAACTCTCTGCGAATTGTCTTAGTGGAGCTGAAATTAGGTCACATTGCTTAGAAATTTCGCAGCGAGTAAAGTCGAGATATAGAGCGAATATTAATACGAAATAAACGCAAATGACTTTCTTGCTGATATGGCTGGAAAGTGAGCGGCATTAAATTTTCTTTTAAAGAAATGAATGGTACAAAACGGCGAAAAATACCTGTCTCGGCGTGGACGTCGCCATTTTATTTGTCACGTTTTTACCCCCTCTGTTATCTGTGATGCTGTGAAATTACCTAAGGAACAAATGCTCGTTTAGCTGCTTTCTAACTTTTTCATGAACCCAAATAATTTATTCAACTTTTAAGGGATAATTTTGAGTGTGTGATCACTTGTAATTGTACTGTATGTGTCAACTAATATTTACAATATGCGAATGTTTATTTACTACTGTACCTTGACCACATGTCGTTTATGTGTATGGGAATGGTCAAAGGCTAAAAAAAAAAAATGTCGTTGTGTTCTTTTACATTCAAAAGATTTTTTTTTAATTTAATATTTTATCATATAGTCATAAATATTTAAACAAGTACTTTATGTTACTTTCTACGCAAATAATGACATGAACAACAAACAATAAATTCTAATAAGTGACTGTGTTAGACCTGAGTATTTCTAAATTTAGTAAATGTACATATATTTTTCTTGATATAATACAAACTCTTTTTGTCGAGTTTTGATTCAATGAACTCAATCCTGAGATATTAATAACCACGCATCCGAACGACAAAGAGTTGTTTATTGACTGATAAGTAAAGGTATGTTGAAAGTAAAACATGTTTGAAAATGAGTATTATTGCATAAACTCTATCTATAATGCCCTATGGCAGGGTGAAGAAACTTGGGAAAAGGAGGGCTTGAACGGGAGAAATCGTGTATTAACATGGCGATTCACGTACCGTTCAAGCCCTGTTATGTGTTTTTCATATCCATAAATTAAAATAACATTGAAAACAATATGTCTTGTTTATTCGATATCGACAAAATAATTCCATATTTCTTACTTTGCGCGGCTGCATTTCAATTTGCATTAATCCACCGTTTAAACACATTTTAAATCGAAAACTGCCTTTCCGAAAGAAAAGCTTCGTCATTTCTGATGATGACCGAGTGAGGCATATGTAAAACACAACCTTGAACTGTATGACGACATATGAAATAATCGAATTATTTTGTCGATGTCGAATGAACTAGACAAATTGTTTGAAATGTTATTTTAATTTATTTTGGTATGTGTGATTTGTTTTTGCAATAATAACGAAAATACACATTTTCTCGGACATGATCATCTGCGGGCGCTCTTAAAATCCGTTCCTGCCCTCGTGCTGCGCACTCGGACAGGAACGGATTTTTCGAGCGCCCGCAGATGCTCATGCCCTCGAAAACGTATATAATCCCTATATTGTAATAATGTTTTATTTTAATGGAATTTTTATTTAAGAAGTCTATGCGTTATGAGTTTGTTAAACGTAGGTTCAGTGAGTTTGGTAAGTTTGTTGTAAATCTTAAACATATCTTTGAGCCCCGCTCTGTGAAAATGGGGCTTAATGCATATGCGTAAAGTGACGTCCCAGATTAGCCAGCGCAGTACGTTCAGGCTTATCAAGGACGACACATCTTCCGTTTTTATGGAATTCTTCGGTTAAATTTGGTTTCTTCTTAGCGAAAATTTATTTTAAAAAAGACGTTATAATCGAAGTGTAAATATGGTATTTAAAAATGCTATTATAGCGTCCATATGTAGCCATGACACCGGCAAAACCAACCAATACACATGTAATTAAATTATTTGTATCTAAAACCATATACACTGTAACATTAACAGAGATTTATGACTGCCAGTCTCATCAAGTAAAAAATATAACAAAATATCATAATCTCATTTACTTGTATGTAGAATCAAACGTTTAAAAATCAATCGTCTATTTTGATGCTCATTTGCTTATTTGCGTTTATTGAGCCTATTTATTCTTCAAAATCCGTTTTACAAATATTGCATAAGGATAACAAAGATGACTGGCTTCTAAACCCCGTGGTTAAATCAGGGATATCCCAAGGTATTATTTAAAGGCTTACGACATCAACGGCATAGATTGTGTTAAGAGGGATGTACAGCTATGGTTGATGTGCTCTGGGGTTCTAATCAGCACTTGTCTAATCCATGATCTGATAAATGAGTAATGATGCAAAAGAATGAAGCGTACTCATTGACCGTAAACGATAAAACAGGTCCGTGATAGGGTTATAGTTTTATATGATACACCTCCAGTTGATTTTCAATTGAACCATTCTCGCCAATGGTCACAAGTCACCTGCAGTATGCAGCCAATATGAACAGGTTTATGTCCATCACAAGTATTGCATATGTATTCACATGGAAGAGAAGCAAGCGGGATAAAACAAATGGGATTCCCGATTCCTTAGCATTCGTCATACCGTTTGACCACTTCTCACAGCATTGTACAATGTGACCCGTATTTTAAAATATTGAATCTAGTTGTTGATGCCATGACGCAGTGCTGTGCTATGAATCGCTTTGTCTCGTTCAGTCTGACGGTGTCCTGTCCGTATGTTGTTCTTTTAAGCTTTCGGTCTGTCTTGAAACTTATCCGGACTGAAACTTCCCGTTGCATTGAAGGAATTTTAAAAACGCCAATGATAAGCTACATACGAGGGCGTGTCGCGCTCATTAATAAAATAGCTCGTGTTAAGGTCGAGGTCACACTTTAAGGTCCAAGATCTAAATATAGCAGTGTTGAAATAGCGTGTGCAAGTACCGCGTGGTTATCTTCAAGGTCAAGCTCAAACGTTGGGATTATATAGCGAACAACAGGAATGTATTGTCAAAATAAAGAAAATATAGCGTTTTCACTCTGCATTTTACGCGCATTGATGAGTAACTTGGCAAACGTGTTGTGTTTTAACTACATTATTAACATGGTATGTCGTGCGCGCATATCACATGGCTACCTTACATAACAAATATGGAATCCAAAATGCTAACAATAAAGCTCTATATCATCAAATTAAGGATCGTCTGTTTTTTTCAGTCCCTTTTTATAAGGATATTCAAAATGGACAAACGTGATATTTAACACTTTTTTACAGCAGGGTATTTAATTGGTCAGGCGGACAGGCAGTAAGCGGACGATCGGCGTAAAACTGGATTTTAATAACTTGAGATCGAATTCAGAAACGTCATAATTTTAAAGTTTAACATACTTTATATCAATCCATCGCTTGCGCTTGCATAGTGTGTGGTTTGAGTAAAAATACCAGTGACAAAATATAAACAAATGGTGTCCGCTCAATAACCCGAGAGCGAACTTAGCTATTATAATAATGACTTAACAAACAGACTTTTGTGTGTACAGCTTTATTTAAAAGACAAGCATCACATATTAATTATACAGCAAAGTATGCTATTGCTGAGCATTTCATGGCATTACTTGAAGTAACAGTATTGAAGATTGATGTTTCTTCTTTCTTTTACTTCAAATTCCAAAATTCAAGCCATGTTTGTTTTACTTACTCATCCCCTGTATACACGCCCTTGTCTAATGTTTCTCTCTTGCAAATGTAACTTTTAACTGACGCACTTCAAAGCAGGTGTCAACTGTCATTAACAACTGCCAGCGCTTATCCAAAGTCAATCAAACAATCAATAGTCCTTTTATTTGTATTGTTTTATCTTCAAATTACATCGGTTACGTCTTTAATCTCATCGCGTGCCAGTGCTGCCACCTGGTACGAACATTGAGGTGACGAATCACGCAATTTCCGCTTAAAAGTAACGAAATACCTTATACAGCAGATTATATGCGATACGCGAGCTTTGATATCTTTTACTCTCTTATTCCAATATGATCGTTGCTAAGCAATTTAAGAATGCAAGCATGCTACGTTTGCTGGTAATTAAGAGATTTAACCCTACACGGTAGATTTCAAAATCTTCTTTTAAGAGGGAGTGCTGTATCGGAAGAAGAAGAAGATTTATATTATGACATATTATAAAATAAAACAATGTCGTTCAAAGGCTCTTAAACAATGTCGGTGACATTAAATCGTCCCTATTGCTTGCACATGCTATATAAAACAAAATGCAATACAATCGTACTCGGGTGAATACACAATTAGCCCATGCTTGTATTCACTACATTTTATCGTGTCTTAGAAAGTCGTTATTTATTTCCCCTGTTAAATTATATTCTACTTTATTTCTTTTAAGTTTTAATTGCGATGCTATGTACTGGGCGATTATTGATTCTTCCTTTTGAGTGATTATTAGCAGGCCAAGTGTAATGTTTGGAATGTTTCAAGTTATGTTTAAACCTTCCTAGATTTTTACACAATCTTTAACCATGTTTTATGTTGTATGCAGTGTTTTATGTGTTGTACTGAATCGTATACGCAATTGGTCGCTTTCCTTAAATAAGAGATTATCGAGTCTAAATTAACGAGACTATCTTTGATAAAAAAAAAATGTGGAGTGCCATTATTTATATTTATTTATAGATATTCTGGATTTGAAGCATTTTACAATAAGTTAGTATTTAAATTCAATACAATTGCCAATAGCTTAACTTAAATCAACTAGTTTCGTATGAATGGCATGCGTATTGCTTGACCCTTTATATCCTTTAATTCAAGGTTCTAATTATTTGAAATTGTACATATTTTTATTTATAAAACTTCTTTAGCAAATACATAAACATCAGGTTTATTGACGCGTTTCATTTTGTAACAAAAGTCAGATTTCGCCTCTAGAAAACGGGCAATTTTGTTCGTACCCTACACCATTTGTAAATAATGATGCGCCGTGAATGATTATACATTTTTATTATCTAATTTGTCGCAATTATAATATCGTTGCGCCTTATAGACACGGCGAAAACAGGCATTACATTTAACGTGTTTGTTCAGGTGTTGGAATATCTTGAAACTCGAAATTTAATGACAAACAAACTATTAATTTCACAGCATGATGTTCAACGGTATCTTTCTGTTACTACAAATAAGAGTTTAATCTCGTAGCGAAAGTAAATAACAGTGCTTGTTTGAAAATATGTAACGATTGTGCACATTAGCCCTTATTAAATTGGATTTAACGTGATAATGTAAAACTGAATTGCTGCTTTAGACAAAAATCACGTATGTCAGCAAAATTGCAATTACTACTACTAATACTACTTCTTCCACTAATATTTGAATTATTATTTCTGCTTTTCTTGAACCACAAAACATATATTACAATTATTATGATTATAACGATAACTTAACACAACAATGTGTATCAAAGGGATAATTCTCTATTCACATCTCGTCAATTTAAAAGCAGCCAGAATACTTCATCGTCATAATTAGCAAAAATGGTGGATAGTCCCATCTGGCTAGCAAGTAAATATCTCACGTATGCCTTACCTATCGAAGATCATTGACGGCAAGCCAAAATTACACCTATTATTTCATTCTAACAAAAGAGGAGGTAACCCGTAATCTCCCCGATATACCCCGATGTTGTATCAGGGATTAGGGAGTCAACGGATACAGATACGTGGGTCTTCACTCGGTTGACAACCGCAGCTACGCTTAACCCTCTGGATCAACGAGTTATCTGCAATTGTCAACTTCGGGCATAAATAAATGAGCTATTATAATGCTTTGATGACGCGGAGATTAACCTTTGGTTGTGACGATGATGAGCCCTGCGGTTTCTGTATAAAAGACAACTACGGGAATTGATACATCGGAATGGCCATTTTTTGTATTTTTCGCAGTTATTAAATTTGATTAATAATTCTCAATTTGTTTGGTTATTGTATTATTATATTGTGGTCAAGGCATAGGTCGGCCAAGGTGTGAAGGCCTCCTGCAAGTTATTAAAGATGATTTCATTTCGATAAAGGTCTTCAACTCAGATTACAATATGGTTATTAATCATCGGTGTAGTAACTGTTCTGAGCAGGTAGAATTATTACGATTAAGTGAAAAGAAATGTGCAAATATGACGGTGATAGGATCGTGCAGATTTGATTTAATATTTTCAACAAGTGTTCAGTTATTGAAACTATGTACGTTTAACACCGACTATCTATTGCCGCTCTAAAGTTAGGCCCTATGATACGGAATGAGCTACTCTAATGCAGATTCATTGTTATAGCTTAACATTAGGGAATGTTTGAAGATTTTTGGTTCTCGAACCTAATTTGCCCAATTTTTTTTTTCGATTACATGTACATAAATTCAATGGCATCTGTATTTTTTTTTCACTTCAATGTTCGTTAGTTTCTAAACTGAGCGATTACCGCTAAATTACATTAACAGTCCGTTTTAATATCACACATGCGTTCATCTGCATAAAGATAACGAAATCTACAATTGTACAAAACTGAATAATGAAATAACTCGAAACGGACGGATATTTCTTCTACTGTCCTAAATCCGCCACCCACCCAAATTCATAGTTTGAAAACGGCGATAACTTTTTTGGTGGTCTGGATCAATACACATGATTTCATTAACAATACTGACACGTTTTCGTATTGATTGGGCGATTTTTAATATTAAAGCATGATTTGTATCTTTATATCATACTGCGCATACACCTTTATTGTCATTAAACGCCTGTTATTATTACATTTCAATAAGGAAAGTTGTAAATTATATTGAAATAAAGCTGCTAACTAAAAGTTTGATTTTATTAATCTATAAATATCACGGCGTTCAAACTACGCATTTCAGAGCTCCACAATAGAACTATCTAAGAAACATCAAGAAGTATTTAAAGACAGTGCAACACCGTATACGGTAACTATTTACTGCTGCTTATAATTGAAGGTGATGTGAAAGTTATTACAAACGACATTAATTAGGACATGCTTATCACTGTTCCTAATTTACAATATTACACAACCACATCCCTTTAAGAAATAGACAAAGAGCTCCGTATAAACACATGTTGTTGTTGTTGGTTTTGAATTGAAGAGATGTTGCTTTGAAAAACATATTACATTATTTTATACCTAATGATAAAATATGACATTTCCGCAGTGAAATAACAGCAGTGTAAAGAACAAAATTGTTCTTTTCACCGGTGAAAAGAACAAATTTTCGGAATTTCTTTTTCTATTTTTAGATTATCACATCAAGATGTACTTCCCTTGTTTATATCATTGTTTATATGTTTTTCTATGATCACGAGTAAAATAAAATCGATTATCCACCGAATCCAACATATTTTCTTTTAATTTTATGTTTTTTTTACCGTTTATTTACATTGTAAAAGAATTTAACTGAAGAATTTCCCTGGAATAATGACTTCATTTCGTCAACAAATGACGTCACCAATGACGACATTTCAATGTATTGAGGCACGCCACGGGAGAGAGGGTCACTTTTCAGCGAAAGGGAAATTATAATTAATTATTTCTTGAAAAAGGGGCATAAAAGAAACAGAAAATATGTTCATGTCAGTGTAAGATCGTTTGTTATTTCACTCGTGATCATAGAAAAATAATATTTTCACTCGTGGCTGCGCCACTCGTGAAAATATATTTTCTATGATCACTCGTGAAATAACAAACGATCTTACACTGACATGAACAAATATCCTCTATTTCATTGTGTTCAAGCCGTTTGGACATTTCAAAGATAGGTGGCGGATTAAGGCACGTTCACAGTCATTTTTTTATACAATTTATGCATTAAATATCGCATTTTTCTTTTCCTATATAATCAGTCGAAATGTCCCCAAGTATGCTAGAAAATGTATACCAAAACCTATTCGATACATCGCACTTTCGTTTAGATAAGTTCACCACGTTCTTAAACAACCTTTAAAGTTGTTGATTTCTGCACCATATATACTTTCTAAGATACGAGGATCAATTTTGCGGAAGGACCGACTGACGGATGGACAAACCTACATTCAATGCAAAGCGATATTCCTCTCCGGTGCATCTAGAAAATATAAAAGCTCTTAACAATTATCATTTGCCATGATATTTCGAAGTAAATCGGTGAACATGAATCACGTGATTTACGCCTTACTAAAACCGTATTCAATAACATTTTATTATGAGTCGTTTTCAGTTGCTATAATAATTGACGAACATTATTTCTGCACAAACGAACTTAATGACCAATCAAAAAACGAGAGGCGGTCCCATAGTCTGACGGACAACTGTTCAAGTCGAAACTACTCACACCGCCGTAGATAGTGTATCATTCGTATTACTATCAACTTTACTAAAACAAGAGATTTCGCCTTACCATTGGTCTTTAAAAGATACGAGGTTATGGTGAGTGACAATTTTTATCCCGGTATTTTGATTTTGAACCGCCCTCAATTGTGAGTTTTAAATTTGTGTGTATACATTTTACTAATTGTTCATTTGGTTTACATACTTAAATATGGAATGCGTGTACTGAAATGGTTAAGTGACTTTTCGACTGAATTTGTATAACTTATCGATAGTTAGCATTTGAATAAAAGGATTGACAGTGACTTAATTTTGCTGTATGTGTATTACACACGGCACATCTATACCTGTTCAGGATATGTATTTGTTTATTAATATGTTGGGCGCATATTGTAAGTGAATGTAACTACTGATTAGAAATATCGTCAGACAGCAACATAATTATAAAAAACATAAATTGCAGACAACCATATCGCGAATATGCAAACAGCATGGCTTGCCTCAGTGCAAAAGCGCGCGCATTTTCCGTGGTTGAATTGTTAAACCGGAAGCAGCAGGCCTGGGAGGCCACGGCCACTGCTGAAACTCTTAGCCGCATGGGAGACTCTATTGAAGCAATGGAGCGACATCCGGGAGCCAGGGAGCGGCTTACGACTGATACAAAGCTCCGAGGGATGTCAGTGATGGATGTCCGCACAATCCAGCGATGGAACCATGCAGCACTACTGGAGAGCTTCCGCTTCTTCATAAAAGACGCGCTTGGACACAGGTTGCGGACACTCTCAATAAACTTGAAAAACGTGATGATGACAAGCTCAAGGGAATTCATGGCCGCCATTTCCGGGAACGGGGTGCGGAGTCTTTGTGCGCCTCAATGGGGGAGGGGCCGGGCTGCGCACATAAGACCATGGTGGAAACGACAGGTGGGCATTGATATTTATGTCCATGGTTGAATGTTGTCATATAAACTGTAGCTGCTCAATGAAACTTATAACATTTATAACGCGTATAATTTTGATATTTTACCGAAGTTAATATATTCAATTAATTAGGATAAGTTCAAAAGACTAAAATTGTCAATATAAAAGTACCGATTATTTTTTTTATAATTAATGCGATTTATTGAATATTTGAACTGAAGTTGCATTTTATATACGAAAACAACCTGTTAAGTGTATATACATAATAAGTTTTTTTTTTTTATCTTTTTGTTTCTTTTTAAACTAAAGAAAACTAACTAAATCTCGTTTATTTTGACGAAATTAAAAAAAAAAATGCAAATTACGCAAAACTTTCTTATATATCTGCAAATAAAAATAATTCGCTTCCACTGTATCTCGAAACAATAAATAGAATAAGTATTTATTATATCTATTTTTCTTATTCATATTTTTATGTTTATACATATATTTTTAACATAAGATATAACGCGTGGGTTGGATCTGTATCAATATTGGTATAGATAATCACAATCTTCCAAAAAAATGAAGGACTCATTCGTGATTTACCGCTTCAAATAAGAGTTCAGATTTCATGTATTATATAGTAATAAACAAACATAAACCAGTCTACAATTAATGTTTAAATTCACATTCATTGAAACAAGTTTCGTGTCAATATATTCGCGAGATGCAGCATTAAAGTGATGCGGTATTCTCACGGTATCCCTACAGACGGAGTATGATACATATGTACATCACGAATTCTCTGATATGAATTGCCAAAGTTCATTAAATATACAGCGCTACTAAATATCAGAAAAGTGCAACGACGTGTCAACGCTCAACAATTTGTTTTGAAAAGTGTTATTCTTTCTGACATTTAGTATAAATGTTATAGAGCATGTATTGACTGTTACATTTCATCATTGTAACATATGCATTTAAAATCGAGTGGTTGAAAGTTCACATCTGTTGCATATCATCGTGTTGGTTTAACTAAAAATGGACAAGTGCGTTAAAAAGCGATCTATATTATATATTTACAAATGACAGGTAAATACTTTAGTACATTATATAATTATATTTTTTAATTTTGAAACTTTGAATTTAATAAAGTTTATTAGGATTAAAATTGTGTATCTTTTATTGCTAATCACGTAAAATCAATACTAATGCAAGTTTAGTTTCTTATTTAGTTTTCGCATATTTTATATGTGCGTCGCGCTCTGTGTAAACCGGTTTTAATGCATGTTCGCACACGCAGTTCGCAAAGGCTCATCTGAGAGGACACTCTCCGCCTATACTGTAGTATCGTTTATTAGAGAGTTTATTCAAACTAACAATTCAACAAAAGCGGAAAAGGTCGTCCCTTATTTGCGAACTTCACAGCTAGTCTGGGACGATACTTTTCGCCCATTCGACAAACCGTGTTTTCCCAGTGCTCGGCTCATATGTATTTGATTATTTGAAATAAGACACAATTAAATATATACGGTATACTTCAAGCTTTGTATTATTGTTTAATTGTACCACTTCATACACGTGAGTGGGTGGTATGTTATAATAAAATAATACATACATATTATTCCTGGACTTTAAAAAGAAAATGCAAATATATTACCTTAATAAAATTGATTATTAAAACCTTACTGATAATAGTGTCCGTCTGCAAAGATGACTCGTGCAGTTTGAAAAAACGATGCTATGGTGATACTCGATAACGATTGTTTTGGTATTAAAACAATAAAGACAACCAATCGCTTGCAAAGACGTAATCAAAGCGCTGAAGGCACTGAAGTTGTTCGCTATTGCATAACCTTTGACGCAATTCATTTTTCAAAATTAAGGTATCGCTTTTTAAAACGCAAGTTTGAAATATACACAACCCATTTAAATTTATAAAGAGTGTGTCTGAACGCACAGGTCGAGATTTGTTTGCACTGTTTATCATCCTATTGATGTTATAGAGATTACTTAGACAAAATAACAACAGCATGTCCCTTTTTAGACGTTCTGAAAGCATGGACAATATTATGAAAATTGTAAAATGAGAACCAGTTAATATAAAATTAAATTTGCAATCACCATCATATTAAATGAATTTTGTTGGAATATCGAAACCTATCACACTAAGAATATAATTTCATGATGTAAATTCACGTTACAAAACTTCTACTGTTGACACCATATACAAATTCAAACCATACAAGAAGATAATTCATGCAAATAAATAAAAAATAAATCTGCGAGCAATACTTTTAACTCCTAATTAGGTAGGAGTTGATTGAAGTGGGCAACAACGACAAAATATGTTAAAGCCATATCAGATTTTACTCCGCCTGTGCACTATCAACGAGGTTACGCAAGATAGTGTATTGCAATTTCGACATCCCATTGGCTGACGTTTCATTTTCCCTTCTATTAGAAAATAAAAGGATATTTCGTAATAAAGTTAACCCATTACAAATGCTCTTTTTTGTGTGTATAATATATTCAACACATGTTCATATACCAATTTACTGTTCGTGTGTCGTATGAATAGATATAATTGCCGGTAATTAAAATAGAATATATTGCACCAAAAAAATGAAAAAGAGCATTTTATGCCTTGTTAAATCTATGTTACCAGACAACATCTAACGTTGCAATTTTAGCTATTGCTAAAAGGAACACGGATTGTTTATGGGTCGACTTTTTTTTACGAAATATTTTACGAAATATTCGTTGATTTTTAGTTTTAATGGGGCTTTAAACCGGGAAGATAATAATACGGCGAAAAGCAAAAGTAAACGGTAAAAGTCGGGGTTTCTAAATAAATCGATGTTTTAATTTAAGTTGGAAAACTGTCATATTTCAATTAAAAGACAGCACATAACAAACAACAAAAACATTCTTGCAGACGCATGTTTACCGCTCTTCGGATCCGGGTTTCCGGTTTGAAGAAGCTCACAAAGTACCGGGTCGCCATGAATTGTGTGCATGTGGACAAACACAAGTACAGATACGTGTTCCACAGGTATGTGGGTATTTTTCATATTAAATTACTTTTTTTATAATACACTTAAGTAAATGTTTTAATCATATATGCATTTTGAGCACACTTTTGTCCATATTAAGCCAAACGTATTTTGGAGAAGCAAAACAAAACGACGTGTATGTTCACAGTAATGTAGCAGAAAAACGTCATTGAAAAATAAAGCATCATGTATGTACTTCGTGGGCGAGAATTCTTGCATAGTGCACATTCATGTACCTTAACTTGACGTTCAGGAGTACATTCGTGTACATACGTATACAAAATGTATGCTTACAGCTCCCGTTGGATGGTATCTGGCGTGGGTGACGCGCTGAAGGGGAACCAGTCGTACGAACATCCGGAATCCCCGATGGCGGGGGAGGTGCTGAGCTCTCAGGTGGTCTCATTTGAAAAGATCAAACTCACCAACAATGAGGCGCCCGCACCCGGACAGACTCGTACCCAATGAATCTTACTCACCATCAATGAGGCACCCGCACCGGGACAGGTTTGTACCTAATGGATCATACTCACCAACAATGAAACCCCCGCACCCGGACTGGTCCGTACCTAATATATCATACTCATTAACAATGAGGCCCCGCACCCGGACAGGTTCGTACCCAATATATCATACTCACAAACAATGAGGCCCCCGCACCCGGACAGGTTCGTATCAAATATGTCATACTCACAAACAATGAGGCCCCGCTCCCGGACAGATTCGTACCCAATATATCATACTAACAAACAATGAGGCCCCCGCACCCAGACAGATTCGTATCCAATATATCATACTCACAAACAATGAGGCCCCGCTCCCGGACAGATTCTTACCCAATATATCATACTCACAAACAATGAGGCCCCGCACCCGGACAGGTTCGTATCCAATATATCATACTCAGAAACAATGAGGCCTCGAATAAAGGCTTGTTCGTACCCAATGGATCATGCACACCTACAATGGAGCCTACGCACCCGGACAGGTTCGTACCCAATCGATTATACTCACCAATAATGAGGCCATGCACTAGAGCAGGTTCTAATCCGATAGATCATAGTCAACAACAACAAGGTTGCCTCACCATGGCAGGTTCGTAACCAATAGATCATAGTCACCAACAACGACGCCACAGCACAATGGCAGGTTCGTTCCCAATGGATCACACACACCAAAAAAGAGGCTCCGGCACACTGACATGTTCGCGCTAGCTTGAAAGTCGTGATCTCGGCAGTTAGAACTGTTCTTAACTACATGCTTGTTATTTACCTTAACGAAGGCAACATATATTGTGCATATTTCTGACACCTTTGAGATAATAGTGTCGATAAGGAACACGTTTGAGAAACAATATATGTATAATTCGATTGTATTCGAGAATTTAATGATATATATTAATTGCATATTCATTTTTTATATGTTTATACATTGTTAAGTTAAATTTATTCGAGTTTTACGATTTTTAAATATGGGTTATAAGAGTTGTACGCTTGTTATCAATATTAATAGTAGTTATTGCGTCAAACCTTTTTTTCATTTATATTATTCTTACTATTTATAAACTCATTCTCCAATCGAATCTCCGAGCATAACAAACTCATTATTTACGCATATTATATATCAACATGATAGGTAAGTTCTAATTGTTACATGCTCAAATCATAAACCAAAAACAGGCAAATGCATTTTTAGTAAACATATCGCGCTACAAGGCCCGCTGTATGTTTCAGATATCCCTGCTCTCGATGCAGAAGTTCCAACCGCGCATCACAATCACAGAAAAGGGAGACAATTTATGTAGCGTCTCCGTCACGTTCCCTCAGACATCTTTCATCGCAGTCACCGCGTACCAGAACCAGGAGGTAATGCTGAGTGTTCAATGTGTTCTTGTATGAACACTTTCTTTGAGTAAACTACCAGCATCAAGTAACAGTGCTTAGTGTTCATTTATATACCGTTATCTGAAGCAAACTATCAAAGAACCAAGGGGCAGTGCTGTGTAAAATATTGAACCATGACTATAAAAAGGTAGTATTTGTTTTACAGTTCTTGAATATACAGGGTTATCAAATGTGTTTTCCATGTTTCAATAGTAGCTCCGTGTCAATCAATTATTTAGAGGGCCCTTTTTTAGGTTTTACAACACTGATAAACGATAGCATACGGCTGCATAAATCATGCCATGCAGATGTTTAAATTTCATGTAGGAAAGTACGATTTTCTCACGATAAGTGTTCTTCATTCAGGTAAATAATGTNTATTAAATAAATTATAAAATATACTTATACCGAAACATTTACACAAATCCTCCCCCTCCTTTGTTTTATGGAGGCCTTTTTACGAGCAACTTTCGTTGTAGTACGAGTTGTCTTAGCTCAAATATGAAGCGATATGTCGTTTTGTCTTCAAAATTGAATGCGTGGACATGATTGCATGTAGCGGTAGATAGCGTTCTTATTGACAATGACAAGAAAAACAACAGCGATACGACAATCATTGAAATGTCATCTTTGACCCTTCTTTGCTCATAGTGACGAACCTAATCGAATCGAAAACAAAAACTGACTTGACACAGAGATACCTTCAAGTGTATCCCATTCACAATGTACGCTTGAACCAGTTAATGCTTGTTTAATTGTATAATGCATTGTCTTTATCAAAGTCAACTCCGATAAAAATGGCGGATGTTTGCGTTAATCGAGCGCTATCAGGATTAGCGCCAATGCCTTTATCGATTAACACAATCTACGATTCCCGGAGGGAAATCTTCAAAAATATATTGTTGTCGTCTGTCTGAAGTGTTTTGCCACTAGAAGTCTAAAATAATTATCTCAAGTACTAAAACCGATTGTTCCAACATTTGATAAAAACTAAAAGAAGTTGATAAAATTGTCGTTTTCCGACAGCAGCAATCGTTTTCGGCGCGAACAATCAGAATGGGCTTTTCGGTTTCGAGAGCAATTTGTTAAAGCAAGGTTCAGGTAGATATGTTATCATTGTTTTAAGGAACAAGTTTCGTTATAACAGCAATTCAATGTTCAAAAGCCTGCTGAATTTGATAACATCGGTCAATACATATTTTTCCGATTTATGCCATGATCAACAAATAGCATTTTAATCATCCGTTTTTTTTATATATATTTTATAGGAAACATAACACACATATTGCCCGTTATAAAGACTTAAGATTTAACCATATTTTGCTTGCCATCAATGACCCCATGTGGCTTTTATTTCGAGCGCATGTTTCTAACATTCATAATTGAACAATCCCTTACCGACAGTTTCGCGTTCATTGTTTTTCTTACAAATTCGCATTTTAGGCTTTGATGTGTATTACGTAGTTATGTTTTATTCTTTTTCTGAGTTCTGAAAAGTGCTGAACTTTTAAAAAACAAAAAATACCCACAAGTTTCAATTAAGTATACGGGCCATTTTTATTGTTTAAGTCTCAAAACTATTCGTTTCGTGCTTTGATGGTTTGATCTGTCGATGGAAATTGTTTTTGTTATAAATTGCATCATGGACAGACTGGTAATTGTAATGGATTTTACCGTTAAACAACTTAAACTGTAATGCCAGTATCTACGTCTCGATAATGTTACACTTTAATAAATTCATCCTTATTCTTTCCATATTACCCGTTTAAAGATTTCACGGAATCCATTTGCCAAGGGTTTTCGAGAGGCAGGCAAATGCAGGTAATAATTATTATATTTCCATACTCTGGATCTAGGCCTGGCTCTCAGTAAAATTATATACATTTTCATGCTTCTAAGGTTTATAGAATAACGCGAAGAAATCAGGTACAATGATAATTGGAAGTTAAACATGCGCAAACACAAACAATATAAACTACATATATGCAGTGTGTTCGTTTATTAAATAATTTGTTTTTGAAATTAATGTATTTGTATATTCAAAACCGTTTAGTGGCTCATCACTCACAGATAATGAGATGCATTGGCTAGTTTTAATTGCCAAAACGCTATGATATGAATTGTGCTGACGGATAGTCATATATTGCGCATACTACTATCAAATTGATTATGGAGGCGTATCACTATTGTCCAAATTGTTAAAGTAACTACGAGTGAAACTTTCCATAATTGTGTTCAATGATTATTTTAGATTTTTTGTTTGATTTCAATTTTCATAACAATCACAACGAAAATCGAATACTCTACAATTACAAGAATATGACGATTTCACGGTGTCCTTGTGTGTTCGTCCACCTTATTATCTTTTATATACGGTCAAAGGGATGTTTCTTCCAGTTCAAATTCATAAAAATGTACGGAACCAGATAATGATCTGAGAGAAGGTTGTAATTATTTCGTATGAAACAAGGACATACTTTTTATGTCAGCCAACGTGCCAACGTGAACTAACGTTTCAGTTGATTCGTTTGCAACGTGTATATATGTTCAAGCAATATAAACATACCTAAAATAGTGGCCTGATATTCATAACTAAGCCAACCGATTTTCTTTTCTGATGTTGCACGGCGTGTATACAATGTAAAATTTAATCATTTCGCATTTCAAGGCTTTGGTGCATAAGGTCGACTGTTTATTCAAGTTTTAAATTACCATGTTCCCCCGTGGCGAAAAAGACTGCAGCCCAGTGACCCCTGGCGGGAACGCCGGGACCAATCATCGCGCGCCATAATCTCGCGATAACGCGTGAGAACTCGCAGCGCGCGTGGTGTGAGCGCTGATTACAGCTGTCAACTTATCAAGAGTCACGGCCCAAAACGGACCTCTTATTAAATATCGCGCACTTGCATCGCAGATCTTATCTGAAATGTCAAAACCGTGTCGTCTGCAGATTGTTTGCATGTTTTGTTTGTAGTTTCAATTCTCACAACGTGACTAATCTTTATTTCAAAACTGTAAAGTGTCGATTGAATATTTTTTTATTTCCGATGTATAGGACATAAGTACATTTTACTTTATTGCATTAATAATACAAAAGGACAATATATACTTTGTGTTGACCCTTAGTTGTTCCATCCATCGTGTACTAGGATCCCTCAAAATAAGAATTTTGTTCTGGTAAAACTGGGCTTAATGCATATGCACAAAGTGTTATCCCAGATTAGCCTGTGCAGTCTGTACAGGCTTAACAAAAACGAAACGTTCTGCTTTTATGAAATTTTTCGTTTAAAGGAAGTCTCGTTTTAACGAAAATCCATTTACGGCGTAAAGTGCCGTCCCTGATTATATCACGTTTTGTTAGTAACCAGACGGTCTTGAATGACATATTTATAAGGTATTGTACATATCTGATGATTACAGAAGTTCTCTTGAAGCCATGATGGCCACCTTTGGAGTCGTGCTTGACGGCAGAAAGAACAGATCAACTCCACTCAAAAGAAAACTATCAGAAATGGACGAGGGATGCTCAGGTAGTGACCTTGAACGATATGACCAAACCTATGATCATTTTGGGACACAATATAATATGATTGATTAACACAAGCTAAGATATGTTTTTTTTCAGATGCAAGTTTGACAGCCAATCACGTTTCACCATCAATATCAGCTGGCCAATCACCCTACTCAACACAAAACTTGGCATGTCTAAATATATCCGGGAGCTGCTATTCAGCGTCACCATCTGTATCAGCATTCTGACCGTCGTTTCGCGGACCCGTTTCAACTCAGGGCATGCAAACAAACAACACATCTCCAAGCCCTATTTCAACTATATCAACAGGTTTCGATTATACAAAACAAGGAATACGGCCAGTTTTCATCTCAAACCAAACATTGTGGGTCTTTGTTCCGTCCACGCGCATACAGGAAGTGCATCCAGCGTTCAGACTGCCTTCGTGCGTCCATATTGATACACTTATTCTGGACGCATATAACACAAGTTTACTGTCATACCCGTCTATGCAAAATACTTTGATGTTTCCTCTATCATTGAAACCAGTCAATCACAATGACACGAAACACGACAAGTTCGGACACGGTGTGTCAAATGCCTTCGATTCGATACACGATGACAGGGGATGGTTTTAAACTTATGTACAACGTTACATGGTTCGTCTATTACAAATTATTGAATACAGGTTTTGATTATATTTTCGCGTTTGGCACAAGTTTTAAGTATATTCATTTTATTTTTCCCTAAGTCTATTTATTGCATTTTCGGGAAAGCGACAATAACTTTGAGCGATATGTTTGAACTACTGATAACCAAACACTGAAATAAACAGAACATGTATCAAATGCGACACTTTTGGTGTTAACATTTAAAAGTAATGCAATGCATAGATACCCCAAAACACCATAACATGTCGATTTGCTTAGAAATAATGCATTACGAATCATTTAAAGTTAGATACACATAACATTACTGCGACTGTTAATGCTAAGTCAAGTAGAAAACATTATACATGTTATCGTACATAACATCAAAAATCCTACGGTATCTCGAACAATCTTATAGTCCCGACACATTGATCAATGTCAAAAGACATGGTCACTTTATAGCTGACCATCGATACATTCTGTGTTAGCTACTTGCCGTATGCAAGATTGAGATAAACACTGCATAATAAGGCGGGGCTATTAAAGGGGCCGTCCACTAGATTTTGGCATGTATTGAAGCATGTCATTCAATGCNTTCGGAGCCAGATAATGATATGAGAGAAGGTTGTCATGATTTATTATGAAACAAGGACATATGCCAGTTAACGTTCCAACGTAAGATAACATTTCAGTAGATTTGACTGTATTCGTATGCAATAGGTATATAATAAAGAAATATAACATACTTTAAGTATTGTCCTGATATTACTTACTAAGCGAACCGTTTTTCTTTTCTGATGTTAACAAGTGTGTTAACAATATAAATTGTATTAAATTAGCATTTCAAGGTTTTGGTGCATATGGTCGATTGTTTATTCAAGTTCAAATTTCCCACGTTTCCCCGCGGCGAAAGAGACGGAAGCTCAGTGCCCCCTGGCGGGAACGCCGGGACCAATCATCGCGCGTCAAAAACTCGCGATAACGCGTGAGAACTCGCAGCGCGCATGGTGTGAGCACTGATAACAGCTGTCAACTTATCACGATTCACTGCCCAAAATGGGTCACTTATTAAATATCGCGCTATTGCATCCCAGATCTTATCTAAAATGTAAAAACAGTGTCGTCTGCAGATTGTTTGCATGTGTTGTTTGTAGTGTCAGTTCTCACCACGTGAATAATCTTAATTTCAAAACAGTGAAGTGCCGATTGAATATTTTTTTATGTCCAATGTTTAGGACATAAGTACATTNATACGCCCAGTTTTCATCTCGAACCAAACATTACCGGTTTATGTTCCGTCCACACGCATACATGAAGTACATCCGGCATTCAGACTGTCTGCTTCCGCTCATATGGATCCACTTATTCTAGACGCTTATTATAAAAATTTACTGTCCTACCCGTCTATGCAAAATATAATGATGTTTCCACAATCGTTGAGACCAGTCAATCACATTGACACGAAACACGATAAGTTCGGACACAGTGTGTCAAACGCCTTTGATTCAATACACGATAACAGAGAGATTGTTTTGAACTTATGTACAACGTAACACAATGCTCGTCTATTACACATAATTGAATAAATATTCCGAATGTTTCGTGTTTAGTTCAAGTTCTAAGTCTATTCATTTTATTCACTAAGAGTCAATATAATACATTTTCGGGTCTGGTTCAATTAATCATATATGTAAACTGTACTTACAATTTAAAAAACCTCTGGTGTTTCTTAGAATTATCATAGACCCTACACCAAATCATTAATACCGCTATTAGAAATGACCATTTTTAAGTCGACTGTCAATACCATATGTGTTAGCCACTTATCGTATGCACTACCAAGATACATTCTCAATAACTCAAGGAGGTTATTCACATTTCTGTGTAGGAGTTGTCTGACAATTCAGTCGTTTGCACCTTGTTGGAAAGATAGAATTATTTCTTTCAACGTGTTCAACTTACATTGTCATAACACATTAATACACATGTACAGATACATGCGTTCATGTATAGCATGAACATCTTTTTGATTCTAATTAACTTTTACATTCAGCAAAACATCCACAAAACATATATACCCTAAATATGATACAATTATTGACAAGGGGGCCATTGAATCCCAAAGTCAAATAAAACTGAGTCAAATTAAACAAGATATAGTTTATTATATATCTTTATATCACGTTTGGCTTTACAAGGATATTCGGAATTCACTGATTGAAAATGTTCACAATTCCGCCATTTACCGTTTATACCACGTTTCTTTCACAATCACTTATTGTTGGCTGGGTTATTGTTATCTTGTCTAAATTGTCCCAGTGTTGTTATTTCGCCATACCCGTAAGCGTTTGTATTCGTTATTATCCGCGTCCATCTTTCCCTCTTTTCTGAAGTTTTTCTGTCATAGAAGTCACCACCATTCCCTACTTGACCTCAATATTATCCGTTAATATTTCTCCCAACTCCTGACCCAAAATCTGCAAAATGGCGTCAATGAACACACCAACATACTTGTTACTTAAGCAAAGATATTGTATGAGATTGTTCCAGCCAGAATAGCAAGTAAGCCATGGTAAAAGAAAGATTCTAAATATTGTCCACCGCTGCCCCTACCGCTTACATGAACCGTGACGAATGGCCGTGGAGATTTCAACGGGAAAAAAGATTTCACGTGTGGGTGTTTATTACATATTGGGAGGAATTTCAAAATGAAGCTGCTGTCATATCACAACTAATAGTAAGATGAACTGTCACAAAACTTTTAAATAATCGTATCCATTCATGTGCGATTCACTTTTCACTGTGTATGCGTAATGGTCTTTAGTAATCCAGCCCTGTATATATGAGTGTGATTTGTCTCAGATACCCGTGATTATTGGCAGTCGTGCCATTTATGGGATGTTGTGTGTGTCTTCCATAAGCACTATCACAAACACTCGACACGAGAAATCCTTTTTTAAATCTCAATACAATTAATGTAGAATATGTTCGTGTGTGCTTTGCATGCTTTATTGAGTAAACCATCTGAAGGCGCCAAGATTAGTAATCTGGCATATTTCGAAAAATGAGACCTATAAATCGTCTGCTTGTTAAGTATCGTCTCTACTTAATTGCAGTTTGTTCCAACCGTTTTGTCCCTGCATTTCTAATGTTGCAACGCCAGTAATAACTTTATCCATGTAAATATATCTTTTAAATTGATTTGATATGAAAAGGAATGCGACAAAAAAAACATTACTCCTGTATATTTATATTGCCTTCTAAGGTTTTATCGTTTTGATCTAGCCGCACTTTTGTGTTACATCCCTATGATTCGTTTTTCATAATATTTGCAGAAAAGCCTTTTATAAATCAGACACAAGAGCTTTTTATGAGTTCGAAATGACTAACAAAAAATCATGTTATATGACAGGACCTCTATATAGGCATTCATCAAGCAGTTGAGATTACGTTTTTTTGCCGATGTTTCGGCAATACGCTTAATAATCATCTAAACATTTATGAACCGTTCACGCGCATTTAGGAAGTGCATCCAGCGTTCATACGGTCTTTACAAGCCCATATTGATCCATTCATAACGCACTATTATTAAAAAAGATTACCGTCGCACCTCTTTTGGTCCAAATTGAAATGATGTTTCCAAATTGTTTGAAACCAGTCAATCATATTGAGCAAGACACGAAACACGACATGTTTGGACACAGTGCGACTAATTCGTGCGACACTATACACGATGCTAGGAAGGTTGTTTTGAATATGTGTACTACGTAACAATACTCTTGTCATTAAAGAGAACACAATGGATTTTCATGAGTTATTGAACTAAATGTAGGAGTTATTTTCCTTCTAATTTGGTTTAGTTTGTGAGTACAAAAAAGTGAAAGAGCATTCGTTTTAACATATTTAAGCTGCTTATTTTGAAAATAACCAAAATTATAGATCGTACATACATGTCTATAAGTTAGGTCCTAAGCAACACTAATAAACAAAGCCAGACATCTTGTATTAAACTCTTACACGGATACTTACTTATTTCACTATAGACAACAATACTTTTTACAAAAAAAAACAACAGTTTAATGTGCAATAAGATTTAAAAAATCCACACATTTTAACAAAAACAGATTAAAGATCGCATGTTCATTTAACCCAAACAAAGCATATGCTAGTCCAAGGACGCAAAGAAAATGTCAGGATATGTCAGGGAAAGAGTGCAATATATTTGCGTTGACACATATCTTGGCCGTGTTAATTGCGGCACAATAAGAATATCGTTTGGTCAAGGTAATAATTATTAGTTTTATAAAAGAAAGGAATGTTATTAAGGACATATACTGATTTGTGTGATCAAAAATAAAATAATTTACAGATCAGAAACAAATCCGAACGAAACATAACACATCCACAAACGTACGGAGTTTTGCAAAAAAGTATATGACCTCCGTGGGAGGCATACATGCAAAATACGAATAACTCAAGCTAAAGTTAGTGGTACAATCAGACATTAAAATAGTCATATAACTGTGTAAAACATTAAGAAAGAACTAGGCATGATATCCATCGGATGAGAAGGCCCCACACCCATTCCAATTTTGTCTCACAAGAAAATACATTAATGTCGAAGAAAAATGGACCGAATTACACAGGTGCGCCAGTTTACATGCTTGTTTATTAGGTTGGAAAGTTTCATCATTATAGCAGTTATACGTTTACACGCGACACAAGTTAAAAATGTATGGGTTTTGTTTAAATTAAAAGTATGCCGCAACTGCAGGTGCGCTCGTTCACTTTATTGATATATATATATATATATATANAGCTTTGTAGAGTTCCTTCAGTTCGCCTCCAAAACATACCTCGTGTACTGTGATATCGATTGTGCCACCATAGCAACGAACATTGACAATTTAAGTTCGTTATAATAGACTCATCGACCAGTATAACTTACATGTTCAATGTGATTTACATTTGCTCTTAAGTGCAATTAAATTTTATTATATGAACATCCCTACCTCCTGCATCCACGACTAAATATTTTTTTCCCGATCGGAAAGATAACGTATTGCTTTGTCCGTCCTTTTGAACTGGTAGGTGCCTGCATATATGGACGCCGCCTCTGGTTCCAACGCAATTGTTAGCTTTCCCGGCGATATTCCAGCCTGTATATTTAAATTGTTACTCGAATGGCAAAATATTTTCAACAACAGTGTTTGTGTTAGCGGAGATGTCATTTTCATTCCAGTACGAATAAAACAAAATAAAGTAAATCCCACACAATACATTTTTCCACTCAACTATCGTGGTAAAACGTCAAGAAACCAATAGTGAAAAGAAAAAGTAAAAGTATTAATTCAAAAAACTGATCAATACCTTAGCATCTTTTTTTCTATAATCGCACAGAACAATAATTAGTTGTAAAATAATAATTATAACATAGCTGACCCGGTAAACTTGTCGCGGACAAGTTTAAAAACACCACCACTTGTTGGTTGCATTTACACTATTTTCTTCCACTTGTCTCTGCTGACAATTCAGTCTGCTATCCAGTTTGTTTGTTTACATATAATAAGCGCAGTCCGTACACCTCTGTGTGTTAAATCACATTTTAGAAAGAGAACTTAGTTTAAAACAGTATGGTGTGATCATAAAGGTAGATCTTTACACGCTGTAACAAAATATCCACAACTTATTACAAGTACAAACCTACATCAAATATAAGTATTTCATCTTTAACACCTTTGTTAATCATTGCAATTAATTAAACGCAGTCATATTAATTAAATAATACAGGCTAAAATTAAAACTAAGCAAACGAGAACTTTGGGAGCGCATGTGTTGTTTTGTTACAATGTTGCCACAAGCAACTATTACATCCTTTTACGGTTGTAAATGAGATATCTTAGTGTCTTTTAGTTTTCTAAACGATTTCGCTTAATCATACGTTCGTGCCCTGTATTAACTTACTGACAGAAACGATATTATCTNATTTACACGAAGAATTGTGCGTATAGGTCGTGTTGATAACGCATTGTGTAAAAGAATTCTCACTGAAGTGACCGATTTTTGTAGTCGCGAGTTAAAACAACACTGAGACCGCATAAATGCAAATCTTGAAAATGTTAATAGCTATATAACGCGTTTATATTGCGGGGAAATATGTCTATTAAGTAACGAAAACGTGTAATTCCTCTTGAGCGGCAAGTCTCATAAATTGCTTCGCTGAATCGTTCCATATCGCAGGAACAGTGAGTACCCAATGGATGTCGTCTGCAACGACCCCACTGACCAGCTGTTGACACATATCGGTCATGCTGTCCATCATGAATCTAAAATGCGTTTGCAAATAAATATTGATTTTGAATTTTACCTCGAGTTCCAACATTCAAATTAAAACTATATTTTATAGTTATTCAGTACATTTTAAATAAGTTTCTATTTATGCGATCTTGCTTGAATAAACGTAAGCACAGTCATAAAATCTCCGCAGCCTTAGATTAAAGATCAACATGAAACGAAAAGTGACCAACCTGTTTTTAGATTCCCAAACATATATACGGTAAATGATTTCGAGTAACAATTTATTACTATATTAATATAGAAAAAAAACACTATTTATTGATGAATAGTAACCAATGCGACATATGCATTGCGTTATACTTGACATTGTTATTCTTGAATATCCATCTACAAACCTTATTGACAATGAGAACACTGTTCGAGCTGGAAGACTTTTTCCATATTCGTCAACCAGCATTATGTCTTTGTGAGTTGGCTGAAACAGTAGTATACTGGTATGTGGTCTTTTTAGAATAGCATGATGCTGTTCGTTACAAAACATTATTTATTTCTACAATTGTGTTCTGATTAAATGTTCTATACACTACCCAAAATGTGAAACATACTGAATCCGTTTAATACCGTATCGAATGTCGACTGTCGAGCTTTGAAGTTTGACTATGAACTCTAAACGACATTCGACGATGTACAACGCACCTGGGTCTAACACTATCATCTGACGCATAATGAAATACTCATATCTCAATTACTCTGACAAAAGCTTGGCGACTTATCGGTATCCTCGGGTCGCTTAAGGGGTGTTGCGGCAGTTTTGCTGATTTTTTTTC
>VMBQ01003866.1:5976-94738 GCA_007657795.1 Dreissena rostriformis
TAAAAATCTAAGCTTAATGTGGCAAAATTCTGATTTTCAACCAATTTATTTGGTTAAAAACCACCATTTTGTTTAACGAACTACCATTTACTCACAAAAAAATAGCAAAATAGTAATTGCAATACATTGCTCGTGAACAAACAAACATTTAAAACTATCTCAGATGATCAATGTGGGTGATCGTTTGGGTAAATAGTGTCTGATGGGCGTTTTTCTACAAATTGGCGGCCATTTTGTCGGCCATCTTGAATTTCCATTTTCCCCAAATACCTAGGGATGCAACTTTTAGTATGTTGTAGTACAAGCATTTGGGATTCAAATTATGATACAATAAATTCTTTTGCAAATTTGTCTAGGTTTAGCCCTATTTCGGGCTAGATTAAATGCACTATTGGTCGTTAAAGCAACATTCCTCCTTTCATTCGAAGAAAATGATATACATTTTGTGTCAGTAGCAACGCGGAACACTGGTCGTTACATTGGGATTGCATTACATAATATGCAGGTCAACATTTCCATGACAAAGATGTTAGTGACCGAATTTTTAAAATAAATCAATTTTGCCACGTATGCCAAGTTGTTTCATAATCCCTCTCTGTAATGGAACGTTAGAATAGTTCGGATAAGCCATATTATAAAAATATCAAGGGATTTTGTGGTTTAACGGTTGTTATCATAATATTATTATGCGTGTATCGTTATAAATGCTGACTAGTTATGAAGAAAGACAAATGCATTACAAAAGAACAGATGTTAAAAATTATGTAGTTATTTCAATTGCCTCTGTACATTTGCCAGTAGTTAATCATACTACTACAGTAACAACCCTAAATGTATATGGTTTAAATATTCTCTCTTAATAAACGATCATATGTTGAGTTGTTTAGCAGCCTTCCTATGAAGCACCTTTTGATTACAGAAAAATCGCCCGATTTCGTTCATGATTACATGCGGCTATCAAAACAATGTTCTATTCGTAAAAAAATTATAAAATATACAACATATTATTATATTATAAAACTATAACCTGCAAAATATGCAGATGTTTACCATCTCCATATTTTTAAAAATAAAGATTACAATTTATGAATTACACATTATCAAACTATGATTAAATTTTGTTTATAAGAACGTTTTTATTCTACAAAATAGTTAAATTGTTCTTGAATTAATTCCTAAACTCAATCAAAATCACTCTTAAAACCCTTTTAAACATTCTTGTTTTTAGTGTTTATCACACTCCAAATTGATGAAATATTGCTTCTGTAACAGTATTACTTTTATAGAAAAAATGATGATTTTGCCAAATATACGTATTATGCAATAATGAATCGGTACAATAATTTTTTGTAAAATTATCATCTGCACACATAAGTCTTTTCATATTGTTAATTCATTACTAAATAATGCCAAGTAAAATGGTCTTTCTCTAGAATAATTATCAATTTGTCCATGACGATTATCATAGTTGTATCTTATTTGCATTGCCAAAATGGTTGCAGAGGTTTCGTCCTCGCCAAAAATAAATATAACAAATAACAGAAAAAGTGCAGTCCGAAAATATACATAATATTGTGAAAGGCATACTATTGATTCAAAGAAAATTGTCTATGCATGATAACTTCTGAACAAGCATTAATTTGAGAATTTGACTGCCTTACCTGATTTTGTTTGTGAGCACAGTTATGTATTTCAAACGCACTATTGTGTATTGTAAAGTTGTGCATATGCATCATTTAAATTGTTGAAGGTTGAGTTATGCCCACTCGATACAAATAAATAATATGGTTCAACGATATACAACGAAGACACGCATACAACTCTTATTGTTAAACTAAAAGGACCCATTTCAATCAGCCTGGATCCATAAAGTGACTATTATGCATCTCTTAACTTTCAACAATGTTCAGAACAGAATTTGTATTTCTTGTTATATCGTCAAAACATGGATATAACAGGACACTCACTGCTGTTTTTGAGTGTGTGACCTCTCCAGGTTACACATAAATATCATTGGAACGCACTTATCTTCCATATCTTAGCTGAACTGGTTACAAAGTGTACATGTTCTTGATATTCATGTTTGTAAGAACCAGTGTGTTTGAGGTTAAATCACTCACGATATTTTCTGTTCAAGTCATTCAGTCCACTAATGAAAAACCTTGTTTAAGTTGAATATATGTTTCTTGGTATTTGCAATTGGCATAAGTGTTGTGAACAGCAAAGTCATGTGTATTTCATTCAACCACTTTTATTTACTGTTCAGAGTATAAGAAGTAATCAGTTTAAGCATTAAAATATATTAATGTTCCGGAGGTTATTTTTACGTGACCTGATGCACAAAATCCTTTTTTCTATGGTCAGGATTTGATGTTAAAGGGATTGACATATGTCCTTGTTTAATGTTAAGGTCTACAGTCATCTTATGTTTTAAATGCTGTTTCGGTCATTATTTTACAATCGTTCTGCGAAAGTCATTCTTTTCAGGATGCGAATATTTCAAACTTATTATAAGGATATGCTTCTTAACGTGTTATACAACTCGTATTGGTTTTCGTGCATTTCACAAATGACCAGGGTTTGCAATTTACATTGACCGTGTTTACGGGGTTTTGAATGCCATTTTGGTTTAACACTTTGATTTTATAAGGATGGTTTCAACATTGTCACCATAAAGATCTTCGACATTGACTATTGCTGAGTAATTAGGCATATGGGTAATTGCCTTTAATTTGAACACGTTAGTTTCATTGCTTGTAGCGGTTTGTGATAGTATGCCAAGACATGTCATTTGTGTGGTATTATTAATATGTATTATGTTGTATGCACATAACATGCTTTTATGAACATGTATCATGTTATGGCTGTGTTAAAACAACATGTAGGGATTACGATTTTTGGCATTTTGATCGCACCGTTAACGCGAGAAGGTTTCTGTGCTCATTTCAGTACACACGAGTTCGACCTGGTTATTTATTTTAATTTTTCTAGCATTTTGTCGACAGAAGAATCGCTTGACCTCGTGCTTATCAAAACATTCTATTAATCTCAAACCAGGATGTCCTATTTGCTAGGGAGTACAAAGTTAACATGCAATCATATTGCCAATGATCTCAATCTACCTTATTGTTGTTGATCCTTGACATGTCAAACAAGACGTCCTGGTCCAAAGGGGAATCCCACCGCAACAATGAGCATCACGATACTGTCACATGCGTCAACACATGTGGACATGTACGCCACGATCTTCGCAAATCGTGTATCTACATAATAGACTCACTGGAACTGTATTCACAAAGCATTTTAAGGAAATCAGAACATACGATGTACTTGAGTTAAATGATCACATAAACTTTCCTATTTGAAAGATATTGTTTTCAACTTACAAATGGATAATATATTAGTAATTAATTGTTTAATCTATTAAATGTAAAATGACCTCGGCCAAAAACAATTTAAGTAATTTAATTAAGTTTTCCATAAGTTGCTTTGCACATATGGGTCCAGGCATGTCTAGTTTTTGCTTCTTGGCTCGATATTATTTGTCAAGCACACGCATTACACTCATCGACATAAGGATGGACATGTGTATAGCGCCTCTATCTATATAGGAGTCATACATTTTTAAAAACTAGGTTTATGTTATTCTGATGCTAGAACCTACCTAAAATGATGAAAATGAAGTAAAGATAGAATAATACTGCGTTTCACGATTTCCACGTGCAAAAAGATGAAACCATACATACCCCACGTGCTAATGCGTCCGATCGTTACGATGAATGATTTTATCGTGAGCTTGCTCAGAATGTAGTCAATGATCTTATGTAAAATTTTAAGTCAAAATCTTTACTTATAACTGAGATAGTTAAGTTTGAAAAGTGTTGCGTTAGAAAAGTCTCCAAGTGTACACACAATTGAATCACAATGACTTTGCATTTCACATGTCCAAAGACAACACTGAACCATACTTCATTTATCATCTCCTAAAAGTGAAAAGGGATTAGAGGACACAAGATTGCCTCCCCTGTCTTCATGTCTTTCTGTTGTCTCCCCTCCTCATCTGACTCTACATTATATATANTATTTAGTGGCAACGACTGTCAAGACCGTTGTCACAGAAATGCTGATATTAATTTGAAAATATTTGTACATGTTAACTCAACAAGAGTTGTCGGTGGACTGAGCGCTCGTCTTCTTTCTTTCTTCTCGGAGGTTTATTAATTTTTTCAAATTAAACTGTTTGTAAAGTATGAGAAAATACACAAGTTATTGTTGCTATCAAGTAATTTTGCATTTTGTAATTTACAAATATCCCTTGAGACACCTTAACCATAATTTTGATTGCACACCTTTTTAATTTATTATGGTCGACATTGACTGTTGAGCGGAACCCGATGCGTCCCAAATGCAATCAGAATGCAGTATTTTATTGAATGTATGTGTGCTTGCAGTTTCATCATAATATATCAATAATGTATTGAGACATTAAGCCAAAACTATATTTCCTTTTTTATTAACAGCGTCCTTGACATTGACTGCTCATACGTGCTTTCCTCGTAAGTAATTTTGTACCAATGATTCTTCAATATCTAGCAACATTGAACTTGACCTGGACCCACCCGACCCATATGCAAATCCATGCTAGGTCTGGATATAAGGTATTTATGTTTTAAGTTTCCACACAATAGCCCAATATGTTATTAAGTTATTGAATGAAAACACTTTATAAAAGGTGGTGCCGTACCACCCACGACGGTCTTCACGCTATATACGTGCACATTAAGGTGAGACAACACAATCCTTATTATCAATTATTATAAATAGTAAGCTACAACTGCTAACCGGTATGTGTCTGTTCTTTTCAGTTAATTTTATATTGACAGAAGTGGACTTACGGTTTAACTTGCCAGTCATTAACATAAGACGGTTTCAAAATTAAGGAAGACAATCTTCCCTCTGACTCCACTCAATCATGGTCGTCATGTTGAATATTATCTTGTTTTAACATAAATAGTACTTGTTCATCTGTTTTATTGATACAAGAAAGGGGCGCCTATATTTCAAGTTTGATTATGGAGCGGATGTCTATGTACGTAAAATCAACAAGCTAGTAACGATGATTTATTGCCCTTTATGAAATGCATTGACTGATTGGTCGTATGGTTTCAACTGTAATCATGGTGTATTTACTTTTTGTTGAGGTGCTTCCGGTAACCTGAAAGCATATAAAAAAAGAAAAGAAGTTTAAGTTTTAAATCACCTAAAATCGGATATACGTTTGTATGATGTGTGCTAGTTATTCATTAGAAAAATTAGAATATAATTGTAAATCGTTGGTTAGAAACAATGGGTTTACTTGTATATATCCTCCACGTTTTGAGTATAAGTTGTGTCCGTTTCCCAATGATGTCTCTCTGAAAGTGTATAACATTTGATTACAGAATGCATGTACTTTCATCAATGAACCTATAGGCTGTTCACAACTAGTTAGGTATACATTCATTAGTGTTTAATTGTAATAATATTTATAAATATCCGCCTGTGTAATTCAGTTATTGCCCAATGGTTGGAGTTTTCATCAAGCAGACTAACGGTCATCGATATGCTGAATGTTGGCCCCCATAACCAAGGGAGTAAGTATGAGCAACAAGATAATCAACCTCATTGTCGACTGTAATCAACTGAAATAAATAAAGGACTTTCAGCTAATAAAGTTCTCAGATTTATTGTGAGTATCCAACATTGTGAGATTTATTAGACAAATATTCTTTTTGACAAAATTGGCTTTGCACAGGCTGATAAGCAGTATCTCGTAAAATGTATATCGTACAAAAAAACTTAAATTCTCAAACACAGATACTTACTCTAAAACAAATACGACTTACAATTCAAGGGGCGTGATATCACCTTCTATTCAATGTCGTTCAAGAGAAGTAACGTGCGCTTGTTTAATACTCAGACTTCTGATAAACTTCTCCTGTCCCGTATTTAGTGAATCATATCATAACAATGATTATTTAAGGCACATGCACGCCACATTGGGTGATGTCCATGAACTAGTCGCACCTATAATCACGAGTTAACACAAAACTAAGGGTGTATTGGTGTACCAAATTTTCTTCCATATCGATATAGCGTGTTGGCCGGTATCAAGGGCGCCAATGCTACAATAAGACCGCGGCAAACATACAAAAAATATGACATGTGTGTGTGTTTGCGTAATGTTCTTTCGTGTTGTAGGTTTTGAAGGTCGCAAAACGACAACACGTAAGAAAGACAAATATACGCGCCGATACGATAATTATCACTTTTTTCTTTCGTTCTCGCGTGTAGGCGGGATAGAAGGATGCCTTTATTACCAAACGCCAACGAAAGAACGACACTTTCATTGGTTTCACGATGAATAAAATATTAATTGGTAGAGGTACGTGTATGTAATTAGGTATGTGTACATCGGCCTTAAATAAGGACATACATCAGTGTTAATTTAGTGTTATGAATGTGCTTAATTAAGAAATGCAGTAATGTTGCTGGCCATGTGCGCATAGCCTGAGCAGTGACCGACATTAATTTTAGATAAGAATCGGTCGTCCGCGTGATGATTAAATAATGCTATCAACATGATACGGCGTTTTTGCACTGTGGGACACAAACAACAGCCACTCCAAGTTGAAATGATCAAAATGTTGGTTATCGTTGTTTTGGACGTGAAAGGGGTCATTCTGGTCCAAAGGACAAAAGCTAGTCTCGCATTGATATGACAGGCCTTGACAAATGGAAATCTACACCGCATTGTTTTATATCTTGCTGATTAAACGAGCACTCCATGCATGTTTAACTTTTAAGTTTTGCTTCTTGGCTTGGAATTGATTGCCAAACACAAACCGCACACACTTGGTCATAACCGTATATATATGGTAAATGCACTCGAATCCATCTTTATGCGGTAATTTTATATAAATCGTGCAGATGACGCAGTTACTTAACTAGATCGCGACACATGTTTGGTCACACACAAAATCCAACATTCATTTAGGGAGGAGGCTTTCACGCAAACTATTTCTTAACATCGTGAAAGTTTGATCGAAATTCGCCGTGCAGTTAAATGGGAGTTGATACACACAGTATTAAGGAGTATGTTGTTTCTAAAGCTAAAACTTGTCGCATCGAAAGTTAATTTCTTTTCGATCACGTGCACATTAAGGTCAGTCAACAGCGAAATTCGGCCCACAATCCACCAGTTAAAAAATATTTGAGTGCACACATTTTATAACGTATGTACGTAAAACGTAATAACGAATGGACGGAGAAGCGCAATGCTTAATGTCTCCCATGCATGTCATGATAATTGTTGCCACTTGGGACAAAACACATAAAAAAGGAAATACATGTTAATAATAAAACCTTAATTAATCCTATTGAATAGTAGATACACACATGAAAAAATTCAAACATACACACAAACATACATACAAACAAACATATTATATTTATTTAGGCAATACACAGTCTGACGCGAGTTCACAGATAGGCGCACGGTGTGAGGTGATACAAAACAGTGTTATAATCGATTTGAATACCTGAATAACGCAACATCCCATGTTTGTCTTAAACTATATGGAAAGGTTGTCACTTTTATTTACTTAAATTAACATTTGTCTTCCCATAAAGAGGGGATATAGTAGTCGTAGAGACTAGATAATATAACAGATAGTATAGTTGATCATGTGTGTGTGTGTGTGTGTGTGTGTGTGTGTGTGTNGTGCGTGCGTGCGTGCGTGCGTGTGTGTGTGTGTGTGTGTGGCAGTGTATGTTTGTTCGTCCCTGTTTTAAATCCTTTAGAGTATTTTGACTTCGGATGATTGTTCACAATAACCAAACAATGTTTCGCGTACGCTCATTATTTAAATTCAAGGTCACAATTAAAGGTAGAAGGTCATAACTTGTGTTTTAGTTCTGTACTTATATTTTTTTTATCCCATGAACAGACTATTTGTCGCGTGTAAAAATCAAGGTCACAATTTAAGGTAAGAAGTCATATATTTGCGTTTCGCTAAGTATTTGTACATGTCTGTGAGGATTTTAAGATAAGTTCGGATTATAATTTACAATGACCATAAACGTAACGTCCATTATCAACTTTGTAAGGTCAATGTCAAACAATAATGTCAAAGTCATGATATTTTTGGATTCTGCTTTAAAACTTGTTCACTCTAGAGTTTAATGCAGATTTTTTTTTCAAAAATTTGTCCACATGATATTGTTATTTTTACACACGTGACCCAGAGTCGAACTTGGTCCAGATAAACATTCTGACCAAGGTTTATCAAGACTGCATGACTAATGTGGACTATTTGGTAGTATATATGGCAAGGTTAATGATACAAGACGCACACATCAAGTAAGGGAGTTCCAGCACAAGAGAATGCTACGTCCAGTTTCTATTTTCTCATCTTAGCAGTTTACTAGTTACGTCAATCATTACATATTATATACCAGTGCTAATAATGATAGTGTTCTATGTACGCATTTATCGCAAGATTTTATTACGGAAGAAACACTTAGCTAACCTACAATGTCATTAGTCAAATCCTAATAGTGAACACAATGGAAACAGAACTTTCAACAAACAGGTCTGCAAACGTTGCATTAATGGGGTTGCAATTTCAATGTGTTGTAAGCGAATCGTACCGAATGATGCAGATCCACAAGGATGTTTTGTTGACATCGCGACAGTGCCGCAGTCTGAGAACGGAATGACATCAGGGCAAACAAAGTCATTAAAACGTCTGCTATATCAGCAGCCATTAAAACATCAAACATAGACAACCGAAGCGACAAAAACGAAGTGGATGATCACGTCAATACATAACAAAAATAAACAGCCTTATTCTAATCGAAAACATAATCAGCACCGTAAAGCTGCCAAAGTTCTCAGCGCCGTTCTAATTTCCTTTTTGGTCACGTGGCTGCCACAAAACGTTCTCAACGTGGAGTAACCTTTTTGTTCTACATGTATTCTTGACACCGCCTGGGACTTTGGTGAGTTTCTAGATATCACATAAATATAACTTAATTAAACTCATTGAGAAAAAATGTTAATTTATACTTGCCATCACGTGGATCCCATAGGAATATTAATACTGAAATAAAATATAGATTGAATTTCTTTCAATATAAGTATCCTCCTGGACAGAAACCATTTCGAATTCAATTTCAATATCTTTTGGATGTTAGTTTGTGTTATTATTCACGTTGAATGAATGAATTCTAATCTTCTATCGAAATGTCAAAACATAAAGAGTGAGATTTTGTTTTAATTTCACTCGTGATCATAGAACAAATATAAAAACGGCTATAAACAAGGGAAGTACTAAGTAGCTGATATGGAGAATATAATAATGATGATGTATTTATTATACCGTCATTTGCTTTACAGTATAAATCTTGCTTGTGGTTATCGTCCTTTCAGTCTGGGGGTTGACCTAATTCAACTCCATCATGAATCCGTTCCTGTACGCACTCTGCAGCGTCGACTTCCTGCGGGCGTACTGTAATATTCTTACCGGTTGTTGTAAGAACTTCGTTACACCAAACAGGCGTACCCAAATAGCAACCTGACTGAACAGAACAAATACACTATAGTTGAGTGGGTCAGATCAGAGAAATCCCGAAACTCGTGACATAAAAGCTTTCCTTAACCATATGGGATCGACTCTAGCACGTGTCTTCTTAATTCCTCTGACGTTCGTCTCGTTTATTTTCCATATTTGGCATTTTCTGTGCGATTCTATGGCGTTCTAGCAAGGAATGAATGATAAGAATTGAATAGCCAATACTGTATATGGAAACTCACTTATTATATATCAATATAATAAAAGGTATACTTTTGTATCACCTGTTGCTAAGACAACACTTATACATAAGTTTTGAAAAACACATGTAAATCATCACCTTAAATCAAACTTTGAAGAGTACTGGTGAAAATCGAAAAAGTTCATAAGTAAAATATTTGTCCATCCCCAAACAGCAACTTTTAAACACATGCACATCATTTATGTTATGGCTAGAATGTTTATTAAATTTAAACGCCATAGCACTACTCAGCAACTATTGTATGCATGTATAGTATACTATAACAATTTCGCAATAAAATTGCAATCCAGTTTACATTTCAGATTAAAAACTAAATCTCCATTCTTTAAATCTTGTAAAAGCGAAAAGAACCATTCATCATCATCTTCTTCATATTTGACTATATATTATGTCTTGATTGGATTTTGACTGTCTTTAAAAACACCAATGACAGCCCTTATACCATTCTATGTCTCCACTGTCTGGATTTTTGCATTTGTGTTTGAACTTTTTGTTTACTATTGCTTGTGGCTTCATCAGAAATTCAGGAAGTATTTCAATTCTCTGTCCTATCAGAATTTTGGGTCTATTATCAGAAATCTTTTTGTGTAGCGTTTGTTTTCGATCTCTAACACCAGCTTGAGTTGTTACAGCGTTTTTGTAGGTGATGACATCGGGTTGATTCACAGACATTCTAACCATTTCAATACTTCTTACCAATTATTTTCTAATTCTGAAATTGTGAATTGCCTGCCTTGTTTTGATTGAAAAAAATGTATTTTCGAATATTTCCACAGCCCAACACATGCTTTCTAAATTGTAGCTAAATAACAATCGCTTCCCGAGATTCATTTCCAGAGTATTTTTCAAGATATGTAATAAATTCATTCTGTTTATTCCATATACTTGCAACTTTCTGTAGTTGTAATGTCAATTTTGTCTTTTTGGTGGAAAGTTTTTCTTCTTGTGATGCTTTCTTATTTTGTTTTGATTTTAAATTTTCAAGTTTTGCTTCATTGAGTGCTTTTTGTTTCTCTTTCAGTTTACCCGTATGACATGGGAATTGTTTTCGGGCATTCTGAAGAACATCTTCATACTCCTCACGCGGAAGGCTTTGGAGCCAGTCAGTGTCTTGTTATTTGACCACATTATGATGGATTCATATGTTCCAAGACTGGCTGATGGCTTTACTCTGATTAAGTAGTCCAACTGAGAAAAAAACCCTTTCTGAAATAGTGTTTGTGGTGGGGACAGCCTTCAGGTGGTCTGTTATTTCTTCATCTAGCTGCCAGTACCTACCATCTGGAAGCTGGTCTTTCCCATGACGGTCCAGACAGATCAGCATTGCGATACAGCAAAACTCCAGGGCCATATGGGTGTATGTGTCCTGAATAGGGTCTGCAGGTTCAATCAGCGATTGATAGACCTCACCCCTGGTAATCATGGTATTATCTTCACTGAACACACATTTTCCATTAAGAACAAGTGATGCATCTTTGCTCCACTTTTCAAGACCGACTGTTAATTGACGCAAGTGTTTATTCAGCGAGAGAGCATTTGGGGCATATTTTAGCAATCTCCAGAGAGGACCGGTGACCAACTTGTCCAACAACCCGAGGGCTCTCAGTCCACCAAGATAGAGCGGTTCTCTGACATCGAATGACACGCATCTCAGTAGATCATTTTGCTCTCCCCAAAGTTCAAGAAATTCCTTAATGTCATTTCGATGATGGTACACTGACCTAGCTGCATGGGATTAAATGTTAAAACGATGGCCACGGAATGATATCATGTGATTTATTTTTCCTTTATTTTTTAAATGCGTGTCAATATGCCCTCCCCCCCTCCTTACAACAGATTTTTCGCATCCTTTTTTTCTGAGAACGCCTGTTCCACATTCTTGCTTGTGAAATGTGTATGGGTTGAGCCCGTCAGCAATAATCATGCCTTCCAGCTGCTGAAGGTATTTTTCACTTTCACTCGCAAAGTTAACTAAAATGTGCATTTTGCAAACAAAATGAAAGATTTTTGACAGCTCTTTGTGTTCATTTTCCGTTAAGTCTTCCCATTTCTCAACTATATGTGGTATAACTTGTTCTTTCATATCCTGCAGTTCTTTGTTAAAAACTAAATTGGTTTAGCATTGATCAGACATCTAACTTAGAATGTTTAGCATTCGATACACATGTTATTATAGAAAAAATAGTGTAGTTTTAAATAAATTTCGAGAAAGGGATGGAAGAACAGAAAAATGAAAGTACATATCGTTGTAACTTTTTATTATAAGAATTGGATTAAAGTTGTCATTGTGGTAAGCGTGTCGTTGATACTAAAAAATATGTTTGTATGCCTTCTGTTAAGCTGAAATATTGTCTTGAATCTAATCTACAGCACAGTTTCAGGTGCAATCGATATTTTAATTGGTTCCCCTTACTTATGCAAAATGATATAGTATAATAACAAGACTTATCTAGCAGTTTTAGATGTGTTTGTCAGATACTTGGATAAGTGATATTAACTTATAAAGGTAGCTTTAATGTATTTTGCAACGCGTTTACTTGAATTTCTTGATGAATCATACCAGTGTCACGCTCTGTTGTTTGTCATATAAATAACAATATTGGTCTGTATCGACCTCAAACACAAATATACACGAGATCATCGCTCCACGCTCACATTTGCTAAGCACTTCGCGCAACGAAGTTGCATGATGAGTCACGAGACAACGATTGTTATCAGAGATGCTTCATCACTAGTTGATGTTGATACATTCAAAGAGTCACACGAACTGGGTTTGGTGTCGTCAGCATGAAACAGGGGACTTAAATTTCCACACTGTTGAACATATCACAGGAGTTTGTGCAAGCTTTGTCTGTAACGCCGCAATAGATCTTTAGAAACCAGCTGCCTCAAATGGGCACGTCAATTGTAAGCGGTCTCAAAGATATACTAGTGTCTGCATTAGTGAGCAAAGGACACGATTCACAAACGGCCAAACATGACCCTCTGTTTTGTATTGATGAAAATAATATAAATCATTTGGTTTACTGGTCTGATTTGAAAAACAATGACACAAATACTTTGTTCTTGTATTGTTGACATCGCAACAAAATTAAGTAGATTCAATTGTTTCGATATTTTGCAAAAAGAGGCTCAAGACTCAAGACTCAATTTTCCAAAAACATATTGGAACTAATTAAATAAATATCCTTTGACATTTAAAATAGAAAATAAAAACACTTCTAGACGCATTGTTAGAATAGAACTAGTATAGTTTCCATAGTTATCATGTTTAAATATGAACATTAAACAAAAACGTTTGTCCATTAATATTTGTTTATAGGCAATATTTCAATAACCATACTGATTATTAACACAATTGTGTGAAATTGATATTACCAAGACAAGAACACAAATCAACATAAATGTCTTGATTCTGGCTATTTTCTTGTATTTAAGTATAATATATGGTTTTTTAACAGCATTCTGTGCAATACGATGATATATTTTAATAAGCAAATACCTAAAGGCCAAGTCCGCAATAGAGCACAAGCACTTTTTAATTTAATGACGTTATGGTACGCAAATTGTAAACATCGTGTTTGTAACCCTTAGAAACTAATTAGAACCTTTATTTTAAACATGGGTTTTTATATATCATTTAACTGCATATTCACTGATCTGAAATAAGTCTATTTCCAACAACCTGTAGAATCAATTAATTTTTCGTGGAGGATGTTTTCCATGAAGTCTCTCAAATGAACGTTTAATCACGGACCGTCCAGTATGGAATATATTGGATGTACGCGTGTCAAATACGGTGGATTATTGGACGGTCGCATGGTATACATGGCGACAGCTGACTTAACTATAATAATATTTTATATTATAATAAAGAGAATTTTCGAACACTGAATGAAGAGTATGTTTCTCATAATGACCTACCGTTCATTAAGTGCACTTTACAAGTTACATTAAAGCTAAAGTAAATATATAATTTAATGCAATACACGATACTCTTAAATAACATAAATAAATTACAATGTTACTTGCTGTGGCATCAATAGTTTGACAATTAAATATATAATAAAAGGAAAAAGAAGAGTTATTCGGATCCCTTAAATCCCTTAAAATAACAGAACTAATTATTTTTTAAAGTAAACATCTGATTTATTGTTATGAGCATTACTTTTTAAACAAAATAGTTATATGTTTAAAGATACTGGGTTATCATTTGCACTGTTTACAAAGACAATACTTCTTGGAAAGCACGAGTCAATAATACATACACATAATGTATGTACATAGTATGAAGTATGTATAGTATCACAGTCAAGATATGTCAATGACTTGCCCATAGAGGTACCACTAGACCCGTCTCAGCTAGGACTCGAAACTTTGCTGGTTTGAGTCTTAAACGTTTTAGTGAAAACTTGTCGCATTTGATGGGCGGAGCTTCGTCTATTTCGTTTGGTTTCCAACATTTTCAGTCGTCGAATTTCTAGATTAAGCTCGTGGAAAAGTTCGTACATTTCGTCTTCATCGGAAGCGGACGTCTCAAAGAACGCGCATGCCCAGTCATTCGCTAATCTTCTTCGTGAAAAAGGTCATTTTTTTACCAACAAGAACACATTGGACGTCGGTCTTTTTAATTTCATCCACGCTCTGTTCAATGTTTGCCAGATCTTCAAATCTGCTTCTGTCGTTGACGGCGTACAACAGGACGAACCGTCGGCTCATCGCACGTTCCTCTCTCTGTGAATTGTCCTCTCCTGAAAAAGGAAAAAATCATAGATTTTGCTCTTTGCAACGTTGTGCATATTTTGTTTTACCTTGGAAATTATATGGTGTTCATGATAAACTTTGTAACAGGTAATCAACGTTTCATTCAGAAATTAAATTACGCATTTCAGACAGCCATTGATGTTTTCGTGCGCTAATTTTCAGAAAACAAACATCCAAATCTCAACAATTTTAATATTTGAAAACCAGAACTTGTTTATTGAAATATTAAATTCGAAGAATTTGATAAATGTTATGAATTATCAAAATGATGCTCACACGTTTTTAGCTATGTTTAATTTAATTATGTGTTCAGAACGTTTAAATTCTTTCAACAACTAGTCGATTTTAATAAGAGATGTATGTGATAAAAACAGAAGGTCCTATTTAAAATTCCATACTTCAATTGAATGCAATTTGTTGCACTAGCCATATTCGGAATTCAACGTATCTCCATTTACTTACATTATTTTACTCTTTAATGCACGCGTTTCACTTGCATAATTTGCATACTGACAAACGATCTGAGGTCACTTTAATTTGAATCACAAAACATACATTCCTTTAGATGGGTCATTTGTATTTGAACATTGTGTAAATAAGCGGGAAAAAAATCAGTTTTAACTGCGTTCCGGATAACAACTATTCACGGACAGTTCACACGTTCAACTTATGTTTATGACTGAAATATTCATAAAGAATATTATATATGGTCAAGCACCTTGAATAGATATGCTAATATGTATTCCATATTCAGAAATGCATGCGAGCTACTTCAAGAAACGATTGATAATTAACAGAGACTTCGAATAAATAAAAAAAAACACACGTATGTATAACACATTTTAATACACGTGTCTGAAAATCTAAACAACGTCTTTTCTACATGTAGCAACAATAAATGTTTGTAAAACATACATTGTCCAATGTTCATCATGTGTTTTATCATTATTAAAAGTCTGCTTAAGTCTGCTTAAAATGGGCATACTCATTATTAATGACCACGTTTAGGTTACACGAAACTTAAACAATAATTAAATGAAAAGTATTAAATGTATGGTAAAACCTGTTTGTCAACGATAACGGAGCATACGCTTTGGATTCATTTTCCATCGTCATCGTATTCTCGCACTCTCGTTATCGTATTCTCGCATTGTCGCCATCGTACTCTCGCGTTCTCGCATCCTCGCCCTCTGGATTTTAATGTGTAACCACGATGGCCTTTACCGTATTCCGTAGAGGCTAACAAGGTTACTATACTGCTCACCACCGATCAATGTCCTATAATACAGTACCGTTACCCACTGTCGCATTCCATGGTGTCACTAAACGTTGAGTGAATGTCCAACTTGTAAGAGATACGAGCGAACCGTTTCTTTGATTTACTACTGATTAAATTATGTTTCCGAACTAGCATTAGTTTTGTTCTGAAGAAGGCGAACCACCTGGTGAGGTGTTCAGAGAAACAATACGATATCATATTCTTATTTGACCAATTTCAATACGGTTTGTTATTTTGATTTATAATAATAATAATAGTAAGATAACAACATTTCTACGTTTGCACGGAGAATAACAATGAGTGTGTGAACGGATCATGCCCTTTGACCAGCGCTTGTTAGGAGACCTCACCCATGTCGAGCGTAATACGATATACTATTATAACACGTACTTGCGGCTAAATTCAGAACATGTTGCAAAGCTTTCAAAAATGTTGGTACTTCATGTTTTTTTTTCAGAAACAAGACACACATTTTATTTTGTCTTATAATCTAACCGAGCGATGTGTTTTTTGCACAATGCTAAAAAACTCAAAACAAGTACATAAAAAAGAAATTTTCGTTAATAAAGTATAATTATTCGTAATACGATAAGTAACCTTTTTGATGGTTTGATATTAGATCTGTAACAGTTTTGAATTCAATTTGCAGGGTTATACATGACAAGATTTAGATTGGATTTTAAATACTATCGCGTTGAGACTAAACTTGCAGTTACCGTTTCAGCTTATTTAGTACTCTTTTTGTATCTAAACAATCTTAGACATATGCATGTGTGGAAGTATAGAATTCATTAATAAATATTTCTGCCAATTGTTTGTTTAAGGAAATGTCATATATTGACTATATACAACGAGATATATGTTGACTTATATACTATTTTAGGCAAGTATAAATAATTGTTGTAAAGTTTTCAATATGTATATTCGTTGCTGCGTTAAGTTGTAATCATGTTAAAAACCTACTAAATTTATTCACTGTATACTGCAGAACGCAAGATTATGGGGGTACATTACTTTTGAAACATATACAAAATGTCATAAATATAACTAATACACTTATAAGTCAGATAGAGGTACTAGGATTAAAGCGAGTGGTCACTCAATTGTAAGACTACAAGCATTCAAGCGAGTGGTAACGCAATGGTAAGACTACATATGTTATTTGATTGCCTTTATATTATATTGAATGTTAAGCTTGGAAAGCAATGTCTGAGCTAGAGTCATAACGATAAGACTATATAGACAATGTCCTGTTATTACACTAAAACGCTCAATTTTAATAAGTCAGATTTCAATGGCAATAATACTGTTTCCGTACGACTGTGGTTATTTGTCAATTGTTCCAATGTTATATACCTGTAGTAAGGTCTTCAAACTAATTGAAACTTTCGTTTGCTTTTTTTGATTCATGACCATGTACTATTGGTTATTTGAATATGTGTTTTTCAAATGTACAGATGAACTCAAGTAATCACAGCAACGCTACCGATGTTTGGTTGCCGGCCACAGAGCAGCCTAGTTTGCATCTCTTAATGCCAGAGTGGTCTCTGACATGTTTGACGGTTTATATTTGCGTCGCATTTGCCCTCGGACTTCCAGGAAACGCTATGGTAATTATTGTGCATTTCCGCGAAAAGAACAAAACTGTAACAGACTGGATGATATTTTATCTTGCTCTGTGCGACATCGCGTCTCTTTTAGTTTGTGCACCATCGTTTGTACTGTCGTTTTATGGAGTGTGGAAGAGCTTTGCTACAAGTGAATTGTGCAAAATGCATCACATTGTGCTAAACACGAGTTTTATAGCATCCACTATGTTGCTAGACATTATTGCATGGTACAGATATAAGTTAACAACATCTGCCCCAGGGGCGTTAAATTATTACAATTCAACAAAAGCAAGGCTGACTGGAATTGTTGTCCTGGTACTCAGTTTCTGTATAGCTTCAACGGCTATCTTTACAAATAAGAACAATGCTAATGGGGAATGTATAAATGACCCAAGCTACATCAAGCTTCTAACAGCAGTATATATATTTTTCAGCGCCCTTTCGATTGTATCGTCTATTGCGATGTGTGTGTTTTATTCCAAACTGGCAATATTTTTACGTAAAATGAATAACATTGCTGCAAGTAGCATGACAATAAACAATGCCTTTGCTCGACAGAAAGAGAAAAGAAACAAAACTACACTTTATTTGTTGTTTGTGTCTCTTCTCTTCTTTGTGTCGACAATCGTTCCATCTCTGACAGCAGTGTTTTTTGTTTCTTTAAAGATAAGAACAGTTGTAGTGTTTTTTATGACAAGACTATATTTTCTAAGCAAGTGTTCAAATCCAATTGTGTACGTGTTTTTTTCTTCTGAATTTCGCATGAAGGTAAGGGCCATTTTTCGATGTAGGACTGAAAACACGTGAAGCGTCCCAAAAGTAAATGTGTGGATACAAGGCTAATTCCTGTAAGTGCACATTTAATGTTTCTGTTTAATATATACAAAATAACAAACAAGTTTTATTGCGGACGATTGACGCAGTGCAGTTTCAGTGTTGGCCACAAGAACACTATACAAGTGAATATGCTAAATGTATTTTCCACATCAGAAATGGAACAAAACATGCGAGGATTACGCAACATCTTTACACATACATGTAATTACAGAGAAGTCTACGTCAAACACACCCAATTAACACCGGGAAATTGATGCCCCTGTTTATTCACAGTTACTATTGTATTCTTCAGTGGTGGAAACACTTAGAGCCATTCCCAATGTTAATGTGAAGAGAAATATATGAATTTCGTTGTTGTTGATTTTTGTTCAAGGGATTGTCGCTCTCATAAGATAGAAATCGCATTTTGTTTCAAGTCGTTACACCAGCGGTGAATCAGATAGTAGTTGCACCTATATCGCTTTGATTCTGCAAATATGAAAATATTCGCGACACAAACAGTTCTACTTTCACCCGATTAGGCATGTATGCTGTCTTTTTGATACTAAGTTACTTTCAAAATATAATACATTCCTTACGCAAGACCACGATTCGCGAGCAAATGTACAGCTGGTTAATTCATACACAATGAATTAAACCATTTTCCAGAATATCAAATTCAGCGTTGCTACATTAAGAAAACTAGTATAAAGAAAATCAGGTAAATATGAAATGTTATTGAGTTGTTTTTAAATTAATGCATGCATTTCCATTTGTAAATCTGTATATGTTTTGGAAAAAAAACAATGACACAATTCAAGACGACTCAAATATTATGACAAGCGCTAGGCATATACAAGGTAATTATAAGTACATCAAGGAAAGTCCGACACCTGGCATTCCGACAACATTTCAAAAAGTGTGACATACCGTCTTGGCGAATTCTCCAAGGTTGATACAAATGGTACCGATCTCATTTGTCCAGCGATGACATGTAACTTCATATAATTGACAACCGGTGGTTTTATGCTTATGTCTTCATGCCAAATTTGCCAACTCTTGTTACGCACAATGTTATATGACGTTAGAAACGTAAGCTTTACCGTCTGATAGGACTCAGTTTAAGTAAATGACAACGCGTAAAGACTTACTTTCAAGTTTGACCGGTCGATACGGAAAACCGTTAGGGCCATCGTGGTGACACATTAAAATCCGGAGGGCGACAATTCGATAGTACGATGGCGACAATGCGATAGTAAGATGGCAACAATGCGATAGTACGATGGCGACAATGCGATAGTACGATGGCGACAATGCGACTGTACGATGACGACAATGTTAGGACCATCGTGGTTACACATTAAAATCCAGAGGGCGACAGTGCGACAATACGATGGCGACTGTGAGATAGTACGATGTCGATAATGCGATAATACGATGACGACAGTACGACAACGCGATAGTACGATGGAAACAATGCGATAGTCATATCGTACTGTCGCCATCGTATCATCGCATTGTCGCCATCGTACTATCGCGTTATCGTATTGTCGTCATCGTATTATCGCATTGTCGCCATCGTACTATCGCATTGTCGCCATCGTTTCGTCGCACTGTCGCATTGTCGTCATCGTACTGTGGCATTGTCGTATATCGCCTTCCGGTACACATGCGCACATCGTATTTTTTCCTAGATGGAGCCATTTTTAAAAATACTTTACAGTTCGGCATACCTTACATCAATACCCATTCTATAACTTAATAAGAATTAGATTTCATTATAACTGTAACCTCTTTCAAAGTACATCTTTATAAAGTCATCCATTTTGTTTCTGCAATAAGAATAGTTTGTGTACCGCAAGGCGATAGTCGACAATGCAATAGTACGACGGCGACAATGCGACAATGCGATAGTGCGATAAAACGATGACGATAGTGCGACAATACGATTGCGAAAGTGCGATAGCACGATGGCGACAATGCGATAATGCGACACTACGGTGACGACAATGCGACAGTGCGACAATACGATGGCGACAGTGCGATAATACGATGGCGACAATGCGATAATACGATGACGACAGTGCGATGACTATCGCATTGTCGCCATCGTACTATCGCGTTGTCGCATTGTCGCCATCGTACTATCGCATTGTCGCCATCGTACTATCGGATTGTCGCCATCGTACTATCGCACTATCGCATTGTCGCCCTCTGGATTTTAATGTGTAACCACGATGGCACTAACGGTATTCCGTAGGTCGACGTACATGTTCATCTTTTATTATAATAATAGTAATATATTCGTACTTGAATTTTCTTTCTTGGTGTAATTAACGATTTGTTTTGATTATTTATATGATATATATATTGAGAACTGAGTGTAATTGATTATATGTTTTGTATCTTTGTAAAAAGTGAGAACTGAGTTAATACATTCGTGAATAACATGTCTTTCTGCTCATTTAAGATGTTTATTTTTCTATTTACTGCGTTCTTCTCTTTTTATATTTTCTGTGTGAATAAAATGATGTAGTGTAGAAAAGTATTTATTTATTTATGTTTGATATGTTGATATATGTATAATTCATATTTTATTGGCAATGTAGCTCAATGCAAGGTAAATTCAATCGGGCAATGATCAGAAAAATCGCTCAAATCTAGTACTTTCAAAGTGCTTATACGCGTGTAAATATTATAATTTACGATCACATAGTCAACAGTGCTAAATTGCACCTTATTATAATGTTACATAAAGCTACTTTCTGTTTGTGCTTTTACATAATAAGAATTACCATATATAATAATAATATTACGTTTGTCAATTTAGACATTTGACAGTGAATGGGAACTGATTAATGCTATTGTCTCAAAAGTTAGTATTTACATTTGATGATTGTTGTAGTTTTTGCAACTTATTACAATAAATGTCATTCAATTGTATTGTAAAGATAACTTTAGAAATGTTTCATATGCATCTTTTAATCTCTGATTATTGTAGTTTTTATAAATACTATTTATACCGTACCGTAACTTAAATGAAATAAATGAAGGACCTATGTGTTATAAAACATAATAATATGTGCCTATTAATGTCTTTCTTCATCAGTTTATACAACTTTTAGATACTTTTTTGTGTATTTATACTGAAAAATGTATTAATTATAATTATTATTATTTTTGTTTTTTAATTTCTTAAATATTTTTCCAACACATAATTACATGCAAGGGCTATACTTAAAGTGTTTACCTTATTTTATGATGTAACAATTTCCTGAAAGTTAAAAGATGAAGCCTTCTGTTCATTCGACATTAAGTACGAAACTTTAAATGACTGTTGATATTAAGCTTTTTTAATGTTATGTAATCTCCAAATATAATATTGCTTGTTACTCAATTATATCAACAACAGTATATTTTTTTACCCTTAAGTTTATATTATACAAAGAAAACCTTAAATGCAAATGATTTTGTAGAAAAGTTCAATTAAAAAACATTTATGTAGCAAAACAATATGCATAAGCTTCAAACTATGTGTATAATTTCAAAGCCTTTCTTACGTCAGTATAGTACAGGTAGAGAATATGTTCCACTTTGATAACCTACATGCTTTGTATGTAATTGACTTTTATTATATAGATAAATTCAGTTGTGTTGCGTACGAATCTTTTTCATCTCTGATTGCATTTCATTAATGTGCTATTTTTTATTTTGTATATGTATATGTTTGCAGTCTTGAAATAAAATGTGTTTGACAAAAAAAAGTACCTTGCAAGCAGTAATATTGTATCGATAATATTAAAGCTGCACAATAATAAAGGGGCACAAAACGATGCTATCAGCTCATTCATCCGTACTTACTATACATCTACTAACTTCAGCGCGAAATACATTCTTATAGTTTAAGTGCAATTTTAGTCAATACCGAAGGCAATATTTATAAAAAATCTGAATCAATTAAATATTTATCGGCGGTATAACAAGAAATGTGTTCCTAGATAAGCTATCTCGTGTCGACATATAGAGAAGAAACACTTGTTGCTCTGAATGATTCCCTGTTGGTCTAGGTTTACATATCATCCTTTTTTTTGGCAAAGAAACTATCAACTGTTTATTGAGTTGATATGATTAAACACACACATTTAACAATACATCCGTGCATCGAGTTACCTAAAACTGCACTTAACCGGAGGATTGTTCATTTCAGGGTCGTTTTGCAATAAACAATTGGTTAAAACATATTTATTCTTCTACCACATACTAGAATATTTTAACCTTTTATTCGCGCCTTTCGAAATGCTAAAATAATTATTGCGTCTACGCATAAATCATTTTTTATTCCAATTTTCATGTTTTCAATGTATCACAATAATTTGTTACTGAAGGAAATGAAACATGTTTCAGACTAGGCAGTCATTAACAATAAGTCAGCCATTGCGTTAGGACATCGTCATTTCTCGTTTATCTCATGACTTCGTAGAAACAATTGATAATGCTCGTTGTCAATATAAGAGCATCACTACGTAATTGGCAGTGTCATAAGAAACGTAACTGCATCACCGATATTAAAATTAATTTAAAGTAATCAGAGTTTGGCGCTGTATCTGGAAAAATACTTTGTATACATTTATAAATTTTCATGAGTGTTCAGATAAATATGTCTACTCCTCTGGATAAAGTGGCACATAATAGGACTACGACGAAGCCGAAACAATAGCGATTGCATTTGCAGTGACATCTGAGGTTGTTGTTTCTTGCAGCGGTACTATTCTTGTCATCATCGCATTGAAACGTTATCGACGACTACGCAATTTGAGTAATTACTTTCTTGTGAGTCTTGCGATCGCTGACGCGTCGTCTTGTGTTGTCTCCATACCTCTGTACAGCATCTACATGTTGATCGGTTACTGGCCGTTTTGAGCTATGATGTGTGATGTCTGGTTGTGCCTAGACTACACTTTTGCCTTTGCATCGGCGGCCCACATTTTAATAATTTGTTGCGATTGATACTTAGCCACCTTCAAGCCTTTGGTATATAGGACACAGCGATCACCCACCAAGATTTGCATTAAGATAGCCCTTGTCTGGATTGTTCCGTTTTTGCTATAGGCGCCATGGATAGTTTCTTGGCCATATATCGAAGGGGAAAGGGTAGTTCCAGCAACAGAATGTTACAATCAATTCCTGTTTTCTCATCCTAGCAGTTTATGAGTAACGTCAATCATTACATTGTATATACCAATGCTACTAATGATAGTGTAATATGAACGCATTTATCGGAAGATTTTATTACGAAACAAACATTTAGCTAACCTACAATGTCATTCGTCAAATCCGAATAGTGAAAACAATGGAAACATAACACTCAACGAACAGGTCTACAAACGTTGCTTTAACGGAGTTGCAATTTCAATGTGTAAGCGGATTGTTGATGTGGACGACATACCGAATGATGCAAATCCACAAGGATGTTTTGTTGAAATCGCGACAGAGCACCAGTCTGGGAACGGTATGACATCACGGGCAAACAAAGTCATTAGAACGTCTGCTATTTCAGCAGCCATTACAACATCAAACATAGACAACCGAAGTGACAACATCGAAGTGGATGATAACGTCAATACCTTCAAAAATAACCAGCCCTATTCTAATCGAAAACAGAATCAGGCCCGTAAAGCTGCCAAAGTTCTCAGCGTCATTATAATTTCCTTTTTGGTCACGTGGCTGCAACAAAACGTTCTCAACGCGGTGCAACCTTTTTGTTCTACGTGTATTCTTGACACCGCCTGGGACATTGGTGAGTTTCTCGATATCACATGAATGAAACTAATTAAACTCATTTAGAAAAAATGCTAATTTAAACTTGCCATCACGTGGATCCCATAGGAATATTAATATTGAAACAAAATATTGATGGTGTTCTGGGAAGATTATTTCTTTCAAAATAAGTATCCTTCTGGACAGAAACCATTTCGAAAAGAGATGAAAACATTTTAGTTTGTGTTATAATTCACGTTAAATGAATAAATTCTAATCTTCTTTCGAAATGTCAAAACATAAAGCGTGAGATTTTGTTTTAATTTTCTATACCAGCTGATATGGAGAATATAATAATTATGATGTATTTATTATACCGTCATTTGCTTTACAGTATGAATCTTGCGTGTGGTTATCGTCCTTTCAGTCTGGGGGTTGACCTACTTCAACTCCACCATGAATCCGTTCCTTTACGCTCTCTGCAGTGTCGACTTCTGGCGGGCGTACTGTAATATTCTTACCGGTTGTTGTAAAAACTGAGTTACACCAAACAGCCACATTCTTGCTTGTGAAATGTGTATGGGTTGTGCCCGTCAGCAATAAACATGCCTTCTAGCTGCTGAAGGCATTTTTCACTTTCACTCGCAAAGTTAACTCAAATGTGCATTTTGCCAAAGAAATGAAAGATTGTTGACAGCTCTTTGTGTACATTTTCTGTTAAGTCTTCCCATTTCTCAACTATATGTGGTATAACTTATTCTTTCAGATTCCACAGTTCTTTGTTAAAAACTAAATTGGTGGAGCATTGATCAGACATCTAACTTAGATTGGTTAGCATTCGATGCAAATGTTATTATAAAAAATAATGTGGTTTAAAAACAAAATCGAGAAAGGGATGGAAGAACATAAAATGGAAGTGCATATCGTTGTAGCTTTATTGTTATAAGCATTGGATTAAAGTTGTCATAATGGTAAGCATGTCGTTGGTATTTAAACAATATTTGTGTATGCCTCCTTTTAAAGCTGAAATATTGTCATAAATCTAATCTACAGCACAGTTTCAGGTGCAATCGATATATTAATTGGTTCCCCGTACATATGCAAAAAAGACATCGTATACCAACAAGACTTATCTAGCAGTTGAACAGGTGTTTGTCAGATACTTGGATAAGTGATATTAACTAATATAGGTAGCTTTCATGCATTTTTCAACGCGTTTACTTGAATTTCTTGATGAATCATACCTGTGTCACGCTCTATTGTTTGTCATATAAATATTAATATTGGTCTTTATCGAACTCCAAAACACAAATATACACGAGATCATCGCTCCAAGCCCACATTTTCTAAGCATAAAGAAGTTGCACGATGAATCACGAGTTTGACGATTGTAATATGAGATGCTACATTACCACGTGATGCTTATACATTAAACATATCACTGGAGTTTGCGCAAGCTATGTCTGGAACGCCGTAATAGATACTAAGAAACCAGCTGCCACAAATGGGCACGTCAAGGGTAAGCGATCTCCAGGATAACCAACTTCAAGTGTCTGCGTAAGTGAGCATATGACACGATTCACAAAAGGTCAAACATGATCCTCGGTTTGTATTTATCAAAATTATATAAATCATTTGGTATACTGTTCTGTTTTAAAAAACTATGACTAAAATACTGTGTTCTTGTATTGTTGACATCGCAATAAAATTAAGTAGATTTAATTGTTTCGAAACTTTGCAAAAATAGGAAGATCAGACTCAATTTTACAAAAACAAATATTGGACGACTTGATTAAATAATTATCCGTTGACATTAAATATCAAAAAGAAAAACAAACACCTCTAGGCACATTGTTAAAATAGAATTAGTATAGTTTCCATTAGTACCATGTTTAAATATGAAAATTTAACAAAAACGTTGGTCATAAAAATATATTTTAGACAATATTTCAAAAACCATACTGAATATAAACACAATTATGTGAAATCAATATTACCATTACAAGAAGACAAATCAACATAAATGTCTTTATTCCGGTTATTTTCTTGTATTTAATTATAATATATGGTTATTTGACAGCGTTTTGTGCAATACGAATGCACACGCACTTTTGTAATGTTATGGCGTTATGGTACGCATATAGTAAACATCGTGTTTTTAACCCTTTGCATGCTGGGAAATTTGTCATCTGCTAAAATGTCGTCTGCTGAATTTCTAAAATTAGCATTTTCTTCATTTTTTTTTTCAAATAATACTTTCAGAATAGCAAACAGTTTGGATCCTGATGAGACGCCACGTTTTGTGGCGTCTCATCTGGATCCAAACTGTTTGCAAAGGCCTTCAAAATTCGGTTCCAGCGCTCAAAGGGTTAACCCTTAGATATTAATTAGAACATTCATTTTAACCATGTGTTTATATATCATTAAACTGCATTTTCACTGATCTGCACTAAGTCTATTTCCAACAACCTGTAGACTCTATCAATTTTTTGTGAATGATGTTTTCAAGGAAGACCCTAAATTGAACGTTAATAAGAATGGAATATAGTGGATGCACACGCGTCCTATACGTCAATGCTTATCGCATGGTACACATGACGATAGCTGATTGAACGATATGAATATTTATATTATAATAAAGAGTTTTTTCGTATACTGAATGAAAAGTAGGTTTCCTATATTGAATTAAGTGCACTTTACAAGTTACATCAAAGCGCTCACAAACTAACATCCTATATTTGATTGACAAATAGTAAATAAATAATTAAAAGCATTACACTATACTTTTAAACAAAAAAAATACATTAAAATAATCAGTCAATGTTACTTGTTGTGGCTTCTATAGTTGCACAATTAAATATGTAATCAAACGAAAAAGAAGTGTTATACGGATCCCTTAAATCCCTTTAAATAAACAGACTAATTATGTTAATTCATTTTTTTTTAAAGAAAACATCTGATATGTTTTATAAGCATTAATTTTTAAACAAAATAGATATATGTTTAAATACACTGGGTTATCATTAACACTGTTTACAAACACAATACTTCTTTGAAAGCACGAGTCAATAATATATAAACATAATGTATGTACATAGTTTGTATTATGTAAAGTATCACAGTAAAAATATCACATTGATTTGTCAATGGAGGTACCACTAGACCGAGCTAGGGCTCGACACTTTGCTAGTTGCAGTCTTTAACATATTTGGGAAAACCTGTCGCATTTGATGGTAGGAGCTTTGTCGTTTGGTTTTGTTTAACATTTTCCGTCGTCGAATTTCTCGATGAAGCTCGTGGAAAAGTTCGTAAATTTTATCCCTTCCACCGGAAGCGGAAGTCTTAAATAACGCGCATGCCCAGTCATTTGCTAACATATTACCTTCAGTGTACGTCACGCAAACCTCGTGAAGAAGGTCAATTTTATTATCAACAAGAAAACATGGAACATAAGTCTTTTTAATTTCATCCAAGCTCTGTTTAATTGTTGTTACTTTTTCACCGCTGTTTTTGTCGCTGACATCGAACACCAGGACAAACCGTCAGCCCACCGCACGTGCCCCTCTCTGTGAAGTGTCCATTTCTGAAACAAGGAACACTCATTATTTTGGCTCTTTTCAATGTTGTGCATAATTATTACATTTTTTAACAGGTCAGAAAAGTTTTAGTCAGGAATTAGATTACGCATTTCTGCCAGCCATTAGTGTTTACATGCGCTAATGTTCAGGAACATACATCCAACACTCAAGAGTTTCAATATTTTAAAACCATATATTGTTTATTGAAATATTAAATAAGAAGAATTTAATAAATATTATGATTATCAAAATGATGCTCACACATTTTAAACTATGTTTAATTTAATTATGTGTTCAGAGCGTGTAAATGCTTTCAGCAACCAGTCGATTTTAATAAGAGATGTACATGTGTATGTGACAAAAACAGAAGGTCCTATTCGAAATGTTATACTTCAATTGAATGCAATCTGTTGCACTAGCCCTATTCGGATGTATGTACATGCATTCCATTAGATTTGGGTCAGATTTGTATTTCTACAGAATGTAAATAAGCTGGGAAAAAACAACAATTTTAACTGCGTTCCGGATAACAACTATTCACGGACAGTTCACACGTTCAACTAATGTTTATGACCGAAATAATCACAAACAATATTATATATGGTCAAGCACCGGGAATAGATATGCAAATATGTATTCCATATCGCGACACGAACACTCCAGATCCTGAGCTTTACATGACTTTTGCATGGACGCTGGTTTCACGCCAATAAACGTGGTATTCATATTTTAAATTAAGAACATGAGATGGAGCTCGTTTATTGATCAAGATTCAGAAATACATGCGAGCTACTTCAAGAAACGATTGATAATTAACAGAGACTTTGAATACATAAAAAAAACACACGTATGTATAACACATTTTAATACACGTGTCCGAAATTCTAAACAACGTCTTTTCTACATGTAGCAACAATAAATGTTTGTAAAACATACATTGTCCAATGTTCATCATGTGTTTTATCATTATTAAAAGTCCGCTTAAGTCTGCTTAAAATGGGCATACTCATTATTAATGACCACGTTAAGGTTACACGAAACTTAAACGAGAATTAAATGAAAAGTATTTAATGTATGGTAAAACCTATTTGTCAACGATAACGGAGCATACACTATGGATTCATTTTCAATCAAGTTATTTTACATCTTAGTAACAATAATTGGTCGTAATTTCCAGCTTATTGTGCAGACATTCTTCGATTTCTGAATAAATTGTTAAAACCAGTTTTAACATTGGTAATTTAATTAACGACATATGTTATCGATTCAAATTAATTAAAATTATGTCTAAGATAGAATATAAATGAGTCGCGCTCTGGAAAAAACGAGACTAAATGCAGGTGCGTACAGTCTCGTTCCAGATTAGCAGTCCGCACAGCACGAAACTTTTCCGCTTTCATTGTATTTTTCGTTTAAAGAATATCTCTTCATAAGGAAAATCCAAATTGAGCGGAAAGTATCTTCACTGATTACCTTGTACGGACTGCACAGGCTACTCTGGGACGGCCTATTACGAACATGCATTAAGCCCCGCTTTCCCCGACCGAGGCTACAATATATTTTATGAAGCAGCTTTTAATTCCACCTCAAGTTACGGCAGAACGCAAACGAGAACTGTAGTATATCATATGTTTCCAATGGTTTTCTATTCCTGTTTAATAGATTTATATTTCTGTATTTTGCAATCTGAAAATAAGATGCAATCAATAATAATTTTCACTTAAATTTGACTATCAAATTGTATTGTTATTGTCATAGTAAATGCTTCTTATTTTTGTTTAAAAGAATGTCAAACCATAATACAAATGTTACTGAACTTGATAAACATGTAATTGTCATGTACATCTGACTTAACACTAGCATACTAGTGTTTTGTAATATCTGCGTTCTATGACAACATTCTCGTGTTATATTTATAAACCAATTCTGTTTACAAGAGCTGAATCCATAAAGTACGGTATATATAGCGATTTTACAATATTTCGATTCATGGTGTTTGAATATAAATGTTTTGCCAGTTATCTATATCATTACAGATTGTCCCAAATGGATTAAATGTGATGTAAATGGCGATGATAAATATGTGTTTGACTGTTATGAATAAATTACTCTTTCAGAGGCCGACCACCATAATGTTTAAAGTCATTTTGCGTTGTTCTTTTTTGATAAGGTGGATGTAATATTTACTGGATCATGGCTAAAGAATTCATTTCCACGTTTGTATATGAGTATTGTTAAATTTTGCACGATGGCGCATATGCAAAGTGTTTGATGTTAACCCTTTGCATGCTGGGTAATTTGTCGTCTGCTAAAATGTCGTCTGCAAAATTTCTAAAATTAGCATTTTCTTCGATTTTTTTCAAAGAATACTATCAGAATAGCAAACAGTTCGGATCCTGATGAGACGTCACGTTCTGTGGCGTCTCATCCGGATCCAAACTGTTTGCAAAAACCTTCAAAATCTCAAAGGGTTAATATTTATCTTGTCATGTACGTATATCGAATGACCACGAATTGTTGTTTTTTATTTACAAAATATGTAACGCTTTAATATCAGATACTAGTTTTACTTTTTCTGAAGCGTAGCTTATGCGTTTTATCATTATTGTATTTGATAAGCCCTATGTTCGTGAAGTTGTAAAGTGATTTATAATTAATAAACTTAACTAGAAACATTATTGTTTACTGTGTTGGGAACTTCTTATCTTTGATCCTAATAATTGTGCACATGACAACTAACACAATTTAGGCATATACAGGACACATATAATTTGATCCGTAGGCCTACTATGATATTAATATGTACATAATGCATTATATATCAAATAAATAATAAACACATATTGTTAGTTTTACATACAGTTTTTACCCACCCCGGGGCTGCCTAATATAAATATTTTAATTTCAACTGCCTTGTTCTTTCCGCCATTAGACGTTATAGCATGTTCTTTCATTTAGCAACCTTGTCGAATACACATCCCTCCACAGTTATGGCAAAGATCTATGAATAATTTGTTAATTGATCATTTATCACACTACATAATCATTTAGAGCATTAAAAAATACCAACAAAAACCATCTTTCGTAACTATAGTTGTCTGTTATGACGTTGCTTCTGTTTAATATGCAAGCAGACGAACATCGGGTTTTGCTATGAGATGAAACAGTTTTACTTTGTGTCGATTTATCCTCGGTGAGCGTTCTCGTTTGATTTGCGTTAAAATGCCCGCTGTTTTCTTGATTTTTAATCTCTCATATCGATGACGCAAGCTCATTTAGATGATGATTAGTTCAGACATTCCTAAGGCTGTGAATGAAACAAATATCTCAATGAAACAGTCCAAGATACAGAAGGTAAATGGACCAATGAACCAATAATGAAGAGCATAGTTTGATTGTCGGATGCCATAAAACTATTAAAACATAGCGACTAAGGATACAAACAGCTGTGCGTCGGCATGTATTAAAACTTTTCTCGACATAGAATTCAAACGCGCAATTCAATATTTGTGAAAAAAAACAACACAAACGGGACATTGTAATTAGTACCAAGTATTTATTCACCTGTTACCCACTTGAGCACTTTCAAATGTGCAGAAGAATATTTTTTCTACTGGCCATTGACACGAGACTGGTGTGAGGCATACAAGGTACTATATTTCTCACCCCAGATCAATGTCATATAATGCAACACCGTAACCCACTGTCGCATTCCATACTGTAACTAAACGTTGAGTGAATGTCCAACTTGTAAGAGATACGAGCGAACCTTTTCTTTGATCTACTACTGATTAAGTGATGAATCACTTGGCGCACAGTATGGGGTACTCTCTGAAGATCTTGATCATCTACTGAACGCAACCCCTTAATTTAAAGGCAGCTTGAAAATCTAAGCCATTGAGACACAGTTCGCGAACTACATAGCCACATTCAGATTCAACTATTCATTCGTTTTCCGAAATTAAATTTAATGCATTATTCATTTCATGTTTATTGTTAACATAAAGTAAACCATTTGGATGCAATGATTTAAAAAAAAGTAACTTTAATAACACTTACTTGTTCAATACGAACGTACGTGCTTTTAATGGAACGAGGCATGAGATTATTTGAAAGCTTCACAATTTTACAGCCAAATGCTTTCAATTAATTTCACTCGCCATTACTGAATAGCTATTTCAATTGTGTTCAAGTATGTCCATAATAAAAGCGTTTAAGTTTAATTTAAAGTACTTGTAGTATTTGATCTGATCAGTTTGAACACTTAAATTTAACAATAGACCCGCCAACAAACGAAGAATGTTAAATGGTTCAAACCACTTAACTCAATTATATTGTGCGAAATATTTAAGACTTAAAGAATTTATCAGTTCGACTGCTCTCTGAAGTGGCATATGAACGAAATTCTAAGTAAGATAGTAATTATGTATTAATCATTTCTTGATCCTTTACTCCGTACACGCAATCGTAATAAATACAGCTTGTGGTTTAAAAATAATAAAATTTAAACACGAAACATTTATACATGCTAACCTTTAATCAGAAATTAAACAAGTATGGTATAAACTAAAATATGGAATGCTTTACTGTAACGTATATACTAATAAATGCGGGAAATACATCCGTTGATACGTTATAAATCTCCCTTTTAATATTCGTCAATGTATTTAATAAAACGCCGACCGCTCGAAAACACTATACTAGCATATTCAAACGGGTGATTGCTGGGTATTATGAATACAAATATATGAGCGCATGTTAGCGCTGTTGAGCACGCGTTTTTTAACATGTATGCAAAGATACGAAACGGTATTAGATTGAGTAGTTGTTTGTGATTGACATTGATAATTTTTAGTGATTAATACTGCTGATTTTAAATGCATTAGCGGTTTGATATGACCCTTTATTGATTGTTTGTGTAATGCTTAGATATCTTATTTAGTCGCCCACGATTTTTTTCATTACACACTATCTACCAATCCGCTCCAAGAGATAAAGGCATTCTGACTTAGTATCTTACAACATGTTAGCAAACACAAACGAGTGCAAAACATAAGAATGAATCCAGTAAAGGTCGACATTGTTCTTTTCTTATAAACTCTCGATGATTGAAGGTGATCGACCAGAGCAACGATACTTATAAAACCAAAAACACCACATCATATGGAAGTAACTTACTTGATTTGATGATATTTTGTAGACAAGACCAATGTTTAAAGAGAATGAAATAGGCATTATATATGACGTTTTTGTGTGTTAAAATGGAGTGCTAAGCTGATTATGAAGAAGACTTACTTGAATGTTAAACAAATCTATGCATTTTAATTAATGTTTTATCTTATTAACAACTCAGACCCATTTATGACCCATATATCGGTATTAGGAGAACTTTCTCTAAAAACACACATGTTATTGTGACACTGTGAAACATGGAGGCATAAAACAGTAACGGCATCTGTTAGATGCACTGTGAAACATGGAGGCATAAAACAGTAACGGCATCTGTTAGAGCACTATCTTCATGTTCATTCTTCTTGTGTCCTCTTTGGGGTTCCCAGAACTTCTTGATTTGGGATCTTCGCTGTCAGACAAGATTAGCCTTTTGTTTAGCTTTTCTTCGTTGAGGAGGGCATTAACCTGTACAATTACAACAGCAATTCTATTCACATTATAAGATAAAATGAGATTATTATGATATTATAACAGAGTATTAATCAATACAAAATCTTAATTAATACATCGTGTGGTGTAAAAAATGTAACACCTGTAATTGAGTATCCGGATATTTATAAAATGTACAAAACACGCGTAATTGTAAATGATCCATGCTTACCTATAATGCATAATAAAACAAGATAAGTTTAAACTAAAATATAAAAATCTGTTATGTATACACAATGAAAACGGGGAATGCATCAACTTTACATACCACACATTAGTCTTGCTAGTGAATAAACAGTCAAAAGAACGAAACATGTATTTGCATATTCAAATGAGTCGTTTGCGGTGTATATGGATCAAAGGATATTCTAAATATAAAACATGTTAGCACAATCAATTTTAGCTGGCGCTTTTCAATAACATGATTAAAAAAGCTGCAGAGATAAAAACGCTATTTACGTGAGTAGTTGTTTGAGATGGCTATTGAAAGAAAGTTTTCACATGTTATATATTGTTGTAATAATTAGTATGATTACTTTGTCAGGTAGATCTTTCATATTGATAAGTGTGTGTTGTAGCTGAAGGATTCATTAATCTGCAATATAAAGATTCATTTACTCAGTAAATTGTAGGTTAATAAGCGGTTGTATTCACCAATTAGCTACCCGGTAGCATTATGTTAGCATGCTATGTGGTATTTAGTCAGTGAGTCAGGTAGCATTTCTAATTACATCAGGTCTTTCCGCGCCTGACTCTGCATTTAATGAGGACTCAGATTGTGTACCAGCGCTCCTACCTAATAAACAATCAGCATGCTTACGTTAGCTTAGGGTTCATATAAAGAGTATCACAAAGTGGGAGGGAGGGGGGGGGGACGGAAAAATCCAAATGTAAAAAAGTCTGCTGATGTTAAAAGCGAATGATTATTTCTTATAAGAAACATATTGGAATACTTTTTTTTACCTTAGAGTGAAAATTAAATGTACAAAGATCAATGACTGTCGCTATACTTTACCTACCATGAACAGGATACCACTACCCACAACAAAAAGTTACCGTAGTTTGTCTCACCAAGCTAATGATGAATGATAAACACTGTTTGTCTGAACTGCTCCCGCAGTTGGTGTGACCCAAAATTGGTTGCATAATTTTTCGTGAAACGAGAATAATAAACACCAATAGTGTTTCGTCAATCTGTGTGTTCATCAATCCCTATTAACGCTTAGTAAACTTATCATATTAAGAATTCCAGTTATACTATGATATGAGGACTATAATCTCATTTACTATTGAATGCTGTTGAATATCATTTTATTCTGAATACTAACTTATCTTGAACAACATTTATATTTGCTATTAAAACAAGTGAAAAAGCTGTGATCCGTTTATGGTTGAAATTAAGTTGATACTACGCAAGAAAGAAAGGAAATGATCTATACATGGTTACATAATTCGGACTGAAACAGACAATCATCACAGATACAAAACCACATATTATTGATAAGGTAAACCCACGGGGCAAGACTTTCTACAATCAGGAGTTTTAACTAATCACTGCTGTAATGTAGGTGAATGTTTACATATTTTACAAAGACAGTTAGAGGAACGAGGTTGTGTCCGGGTTCACGGAGATCGATACATTAATTAACATGTTTATATTTTTCCGTTTCTTAACAGATTATTGTATGTTTGACTGCAATGTTCATATTTAATGACAAATATGGTTTTTAAAATAAAAATAAACGAAATGTCTCGTATTTACGTAAAGCATGTGCAGTAAATTTATGTTTGACGGGTATTCTGTTTTGGGTTGAGAGTAAAATGTCCTTTGAACGATTAGACGAAAGTCATAGGCGATCATTTTATTTTTACACGTTTACATCGTCTGCTAATACGTTGATGAAATCTCTCTTTCAGAATGAGCAGATGCGTTTTTCTGTATGTTGTTCAAATCCCACATAAACTCCAAACCATACACAAGGCAGAACGCCATTTAATTTCCAACACTTTCTCCCCTTACATAATTCATGGCCCTACATATTCCCAAAGATGACGTAAACATCATGCCTGTCTCAAAAGCAAGCGACTATCTAGTGTTATAACGGCTAGCTAGCATGCAACGACTTACCTCACATGTTAACTTTTCCCCTTATACAATTTGAAATTAAAACTATATTGAATGCAGTTATAATTAACAAAACTACTGTAAGCGCTATGTTAGAGTAAAACTCATTATCTAAAATTGCAACATATAGGTAACTAATCAGTATTGACAAAATGTACGAACACATGTAAATACATGGTACACACGAGTTCAGAACGAGTTCAGAGCAATCTTATAAAACGCCACTTCATAAAGTTGTTATAACTGATGAATGATAAAGTATCCCGTTTACAAGTAATGTATTTTATCAGCACAAGTTTTGTACATCGTTGTAAATTGCCATCAAGATATAAAGCAGACTGACTGCTCACTGCTGATAAAACCTAGCTAGCCGTCTTGATCAAGTGGATTGAATCAATCAAGGAAGTTTTTAATTAAAAACGACCGTCGAGTGAAATTAAACAAATAATGAATATGAATGATTATTTACAACAAACAACAACGTGTCAATGTAAAGAATTCAAACTCCAGAAGCTCCAGCAGTATTGCATTTCTATCACACCTTCGTGGTCCTTTATTTATGGCAAGGAACCAATTGCCAAAACAGTACAGTACGGCACCAAACGAAACAACATAAACACATAATAGAATAAAGCTGGGGTCACCGAATTGGAACGGTCAATGCTAAGCACTGGGGGTTAAAACGGTTATAGAGCGCTTTACCTCACACTTGACCCAGCAATATTCATGATACATATAAGTGTAAATAAAATTTAACCTCAAGACAAATAACGAGATAGAGCCTAAGCCAGATTGTCCTCCAATGTGGGCAAGACGGGTTGGCAGGGGTCAAAGACAGTTTAAAACTGGAAATAAAACTGGCGATAAAACGTCAGCCTTTATCTTGTTCCTCGTCACCAGCAATCTAACGAAAAGCATAATTTGATGGCCCAAGCTATGTTGGCTTTTCGCTTAATGTAAGTTGAAACAGGCACGTCAAAGGTTTCGCTGTGAGAGATTCGAAGCGTATTTACCATCCACTGACCTTTAATTAAAATTGACAGAGGTGCATGTATATGGGTGGTCCAAAACTCAAATTCTGTAAATGATATAACCATTAGTACAAGCATCAAAACCATCAACATCTTTCAACCTTAGAAGAAATTGCTGCGTTGCTTAAAGTTCATCTGCTTTTTTCCGTCCGTCCAAAGTGTTCCCACTGTCGGCCGATTGTTTTAAAACCGGACGGTTCTGTGAATGGAACTATACATGTTCCATGTAAGTTATATTTTGTACCGATATAAAGTATAGCAAAAACTGCTTATACGCCACAAAAGGTGCTTCCGAGGTTTAAGTACACGTAAAACTAATTCAGGTTTTTCACATATTCTGTGAGCAATGTATAGTGTGTTTACATAACGATGTGCACTGAAATAAATATCCCCATCAGATGCTCGTGATTGACATAAAACAACTCTCATGGGCTCTTCAACATTTGTGAGAATCCATAACGTTATGCATATAGTGCAAACACATAAATCAACATTTTTGTATTGAAACATCATAAGTCAGAAATGTGTTGAAATAACAAGGCCTTATTTCAGCTGAAGATGTATTACAGTACTTTCATTCCACATTAAACATACTGAGACTGTTGCCATACACCACATTTACTGGTGCGATCAATGAGACTGTTGCCATACACCACATTTACTGGTGCGATCAATGAGACTGTTGCCATACACCACATTTACTAGTTCGATCAATGCTCTTTTTATTCTGGTATAAGCTAAACCTATCGTTTTAATTTGCTGTTATGTTTACCATTCTGAATACGACCTACAGTTAACCTCATGTTAAATTTTATCTGCAGGGTGTAAATTACCACTTGTCGTCTTGATAAAATGCATTAAAAAATCACTCGTGTGTTCGGAATTATATCACGCTGTAGAAAATAGTGTTTCCTTTACGTTGACATTGACCACTATATTATCAAACATAATTCTTCATTTACATGTAACATAATTATCAACATGTGTTTGCAGTTGTGTATAATCAATAGTTGAATTTGTTTAGCGTTGAGTTTGTATGAATCTTTTTAAGTCTTTATATTTATTTTACGGGGGTCTTTATAAGGGAAAAACGGTATATCCATTTTATGTGAAAATACATCATGTATGATTGCAAGGTAAAACATGCACAACTTCTTAAAAGAATTTTAATGATCACTCACAAGTCTCTTCTGGAAAAAAATGAAAAAATGTTGTTCTTATGTAGAAAATACGAAAGTAGCCCTGCGTCTTGCAATGTGTAAATCTGCTACTTAAAATGGTTGCCTAATCATCATAATCATGATTTAAAGTCAGTGATAAGCTCCTAGTGAAATTAGTAATAATTAGAAGAACATGGTATACTGTCAATACCAGATCACAGCCACTCATAGCTAGCTCTAACAAGTTTGGTCAGTATATGTGATGACCAACTGTAAGTAAATTACGTAAGTTATTCCAATAGTCCTGTTGTTCCGGTTCAAACTTGTTAAAAGAAATTATACTTTAAAGCCCATAAATAATGGCTGACAAATTAATGCAATAATTAAAGTTCAGTCACAATCAATTGATGACTTGAATATTAACAAGGTATTAATTAGTATTCGTTATATGTTATTCGCATAAGTCTCAAATATTTGTTAACTAGATGTTCTTTTGTAAGCATTATTTTCGTTTAACATGTACATAGAATGTGTCGTATTACAAATAATACATGTTCCATGTAATTCATGGTGAATGAACGGATCAGCAGTATATTTACTTCTGAACCTTGTGATCGAAAACTTCCAAATTTATCAACTTGGAAAGCATACAGTTACCTGAGGAACTGACCTTAAGGGCTGGAATAAGTTTTTGACTTGTCAATGGATTCCATCATATATCGTGCAAGAGAATCAACTATATACACACGTAATCTGTGAATGATGCGTAGCAGCTAGGTTACGTCGTCCATTGATGATAATCATGTCTGCTAATTTCTTCGCAATGATGCATCGATGTTTAATTTAATATTTGGACTAAGCAATTATTTTGACCCCATGTAATAATAAAGGATGAGAGCTATTATAGTGCGGCTTTAACAGTCATAAAACCAAAATATAACAATGTTGCATGTGGAGAAAGGTCAATATACATATGTTGTGAATCCCAATTACCACTGCAATACATACCAACATGCTACAATAGTTATAGAGCCGATGGTCACAGTTGTGTTTACAACAGAATTATGATTCGAAATGTAAGCTTTTTATGATGGTACAGCACTCGCATGAGTTACTACAGCGAAAGTGCTTTATATTAATATTAATAAAACATGCGTTGAAATCAAACCTTGTTCGTACGAAAACTACACCCTTCTCTACAAGAAACCACCTGCTTCCAACTGTAGGGTTTCGCCGTGTGATATGAGAGTGTAGCTTCTTCACACTGCAACAGCTGATGGGCTAATCGAATTAGCATTCGTTTTTTTAAGGGAAGAATAACCAATCGAAATGTGTTTACCGGTATGTAAGATGAGGTACTCATAAAACATTAGTTAAATAGTCATTCTAGTAATGTGCGCAACTGGCAACGCACAATTTTATCTTCACCGTTTGTCGTAATTGTCTTTGCAAAATGGGCCTGAATTCAGTAGTGGTAACGTTTGCTATTACCAATTGTACGTATTACATAAATCCCCATATAGTGTACTCACTGTATGTAGATTTTAGTTGCATTTTTATTTAAACCGTTATAATGTCCAACATGTACTTCTGTGTTTACTTAGCTCGTAAAGATAAGATTGTTTTTGGATAATAATTTAACAACGATTGTGGGATTTTTAAATGTTAACTAAAATCGTGTTGTTCTCTACGGCAGTGTAGAAAACCTGGACTGGACTCATGGACTGGGCTCATGGACTGGACTCGTGGACTGGACTCTTGGACTGGACTTATGGACTGGACTCATGATATAAGGGTTTCTGGGGTCACCGAAGGAGTTCCTTTGGAGTTGTGGGGGTTATTAACCAAACTGACCCTTATGAAAGTTCAATGACATTAATGTTATTGGCTGCAATCTCTGTTGAATGGTACTATACATGATGATTTCACTTTGAGTTTTGGTTTATATTTTTATACTGAATTAATGATCATCTGGAGTCCAGTATAAAAACATAAACCAAAACTCAAAGTACAATCAGTACCATTCAACAGAGATTACAGTCAATAACATTAATGCCATTGAATTTTCATAAGGGTCAGTTTGGTCAATAACCTCCAAAACTCCCAAGGAACTCCCTCGGTGACCCCAGAAACCCTTATATCATGAGTCCAGTCCACGAGTCCATTCCAAGAGTCCGTCCACGAGTCCAGTCCATGAGTCCAGGTCATGAGTCCAGTCCAGATTTTCTACACTGCCGTTCTCTACTCACCTATCGCATTTTGCGTTCACGTCTGAAACACTGAACTATTGACCCCTTCTGTACTATATACCACCTGCCTCCAATTAGTCCCAGCGGTAGCTGTCATTCTCAAGAGCTATGGTGGTATCTGCTGTAAAAGACCCGCACTAATAACCTGCTTTTTGCCACATGGTGTGAGAATGTAGCTTCTTCATAATACAACAGCTGTTTAGTTTCCGAACGAGCATTAGTTGTGTTCTGAAGAACAAAGAATACCAGGAATTTGTTTACCGGTATAAAAGAGTCTGTGTTCATTTAACATTAATTAACATGTTATTCTGGTTATGCTTGCCATCAGCAACGTACATTTCTCCTGGCCGTGTGTCGTAATTATGTGGCAACTGAAGCCAGTAGTGCACCGTTTGATATTACCAACTGTACATATTAGCTGAATCGCCATGTATTGTACTCACTGTGTGAAGAGTCCAGTTGTAAACTGTGTTAAATTATGTGATTTTCAGAGGAATGCACACTTTTATTACTGAAAGAAAAGTGAATTAAAGTAAAAATATAAGCATTTATTTTTCACTCAAAGAAAATGTACGAAAATTGCAATATTGTTTTCTGAAAGTATACCGGTCTACCAGTATCAGTTACTTTTTCTGACAATTGAAATGCCGGAAGAATATTTGCAAAAAAAATGTTTTTACCATAAATCCATTAAACAAACTATCGTTTAGCTACAGTGACGCATAGATTATGCCACTCTTTTCCCACCATACTCATTTATGATGTTGTTAAGCACATATTTTGATAACATCATTATAGACAAAATGTATGACGTTGTATATTGTTTATGTTTTTTTTAATGTATTGTACTTTGGCATAAAATAAAAAAATAATCGTGACAAGAGTTTTTTTCCATAACAACTCGTGAACTAAAATTCGATCATTAACAAATAGCGGTAATATAATCCACCATATAGTGTTATGCTGCCATTATTTCTAGTTGACAAGTACATGGTATTTTTTAATGGTAACATGTAAGATCGTCTTGTCGTCAAGTAACCTATCCAATTATGGGGAATATTCACGTCATTATAGTAGGTATTTTGCCGGCAGAACAAATTATTGCTTTGTTACAGAATTACGTGAAAAATGAAAAAGTCTGGATCCAGCGATAACTAAAAAGGTCCATGAAACTCGGTATGCGGATGGATGAAAAATATGGACGTTATATCCGTTTGTATCGTCTGAAAAAAAACAAACGCATTTTCAATTGTTACAGAAATAAATGAATACATGTCGAACATCTGGATCATACGGAATCCGGATAGTGCCATCTATAATCTCGCCCTTCTTTCATCAAATGTTGCGCGACACACGATATTTGCGCGGCGATATATCGTGGTAAATATCGCGTGTCGCTTCGTGTATCGCGCAAAATATCGTGTGTCGCGATACACGAGATTCGGAAAATATGGGCGATATTTGAATAATACAATATCGTGTATAATAAATAACATGTAATACCATAACATGAATACAAAAACAGATTGATTTGCGTTATGGAGTCCCACTTTGTTTGTGAACTTGCCCTGAAAATCAGGTTAACCAGAAATACTTCACATATTTGAATGAATTAATTCGTCATATGATAACATAAAGCATTCTCTTCGCTCCATTATATTGTATGAACAGTTTTTTTTCAGCGTCATAACGTGATGGTATAATAGTTATGCATACGGCGTTTATACTGTTGACAGCCACACTTATTGCCCATACATATAGTTAATATGTTTTAAATAATTTATATGTTTCTGAACATTTTATCTATTATTAAGTATTCTTATAAGAAACCAATGTTGTTGTTTTCATAATAATTAACTTTGAATTTTATTACATTCCGTGATGGCCGAATGTTTGGTCCAAAGTAAAAACAACCCAACGCATTGAGGCAAAGACAAGATGCAATATTTTGGGATTATCTGAGATGCAGAAAGCTTGTTCATGGAGTGCGTCAAACATATCTGTGTTACTTTGTCCACTGTAAAGATCCTCACGGTACAATACGCTGGGTATCCTGTGACTCTTGCAAACGGTGGCGCCATGAGGTCGGCATCTCTAACACTACATCAGACGATTGGTTTGTGTGCGATATTTGTATCGCACATTATAGTTGAAATGTTAGGTAAGCGAACTTTAAAGGGCCTTATTCACAGTTTGGTGAAATAACTGTTTTCAAAGTAATTGTCATAGATTCATAAGAACGTATACAATATGTTTAAACAAACTAAATAACATCCTGACTGAAAATGTTCTATTGATAAATTAATGGACGATCATGATTCGAAATCGGTAAAATAATTACGCTTTTACTTGATATGTTTAAAAAAAAAACATTGAGTACTAACATATCGCCGTATTTAACTTAATTCTGCATGGCGCATTGGTAGTGTATTAGCTTTCGCTTCAAGAGGTCATGGGTTCGAATCCAGGGAGAGCCAATATTTCTTATACAACTCGTTTCTTATTGATATTATAATTAGTTAAGACTTTTCAAAACATTATGGTTTTGTTATTTAACATATTTAAGGATAGATTTCAAAAATACGAAAACCTGTGAGCAACTCACTTTAAAACCTGGACAAGAAAATATTTCAACTCAATAACTTTAGTTTTGAAGGTGATATTGTGCTAATTTTGTGAATATGTAGCTTGCCTGCAGATCTATCTTGGGTGTACAATGTGGACCAATTCGATCAAAGTCAATTGTTCTGAAAAGAAAACATGTTTCAGTTTGGATGGAGGCTGATATTTTGTACGTACATAGCCTACCGGCATACACGGTTTTGGATTGCACAGTTATTTAAATTAAAGAACATTTTTTTTTTAAAGTTTTTATTGGAACATCGGCAAACCGCCTTTGACCATTTACAAACAAGTTAACACAGTATAGTCAAAGTGCATCAGTACAATACAGATACAATCAAGTTATTAAACATAAACTGCAATGAAACATGTTGAAACATTATGTACAAACGTGTATGTATTGAAAACAAGTAATAGTAAACAAAAAGTAGATAGACAATATTTTAAGGGTTTCATACAAAAACTGGCAACATTGTTAATGACTTGAGTATTTTGACAAGATAGTATGTTTTTTAAATTTCGATAGAGTTGGCCAGTTTGATCGGATACAATATTTTATTCGTAGATGTTTATATATTGGGCAATTTCGAAGCGATATTCGGACTCAACAGTGTTTGCATTACAAAGTTTACATTTGCGTTCATTTCTGGATATGTTATTATATCTACCAGACTATATTTCTAAGTTATGGGCGTTACGTCTAAATCTTGATAATTGGTGTTTATGCTTTTTACTATAAATGCAGTCTAAATATTTTTCATAAGCGAATTCAGTCTTAAATATTCTTGAGTACTCCAATTTCGGTTGGTTATAAATTGTATCGTGCCAATTTTGGATATATTGATCTTTTAATCTCTGGTTAATTTCATGAGAATAATTAAAAAATTTTATTTAAATTATTGAAAAACATTCCGTTTCCTAGTTGTTCTAATTGTTGTTTACCAAATGCACACCACAGAAATGTATTATTACCATTATTATTCCTAATTTAATCATTGTAAAGATCGCGTTGTTCGTTATAGACAGAGTGCATCAGGTATTCGGGGTTTTGCTTAATTTTAACCCAATAACTAAGGGCACGCTCTTTGCATATAATAGAGAGAGGCAATCTGCCAATACAATGGCATAAGAAGTCTGTGAGCGCACACCTAAAATAGTTTTATAGCATTTAACATGAAGTTTATCGACTTCATCAATGTTGTAAATTCCCCATATTTCATATGCATATAAAATCATCGGAAACACTAATTAAAATGTTGATAACGGGGTTCATGGCATTGCTATGCATATTGTTTAAGCACTCGTGTTGGGCAAACATTTTTTGTTGTTCTGTTAATGTCAATCTTACTGAACATAGTGGATTTTAGCAGATAATGAATCTACAGTTTAGTAGATGCCATGATATACAGTTAAATTGAATGTGCACATATTTTTTTAACTAATTGCTTTGAAACTTACTTAATATATATCAATTCCTTAAACTAGTAATTGAGTGTTTTGTTGTGAAAGTGTGATTTAATGTTAAAATCAACACACAACATTTTTCAAGTAAGATTGAATCAAAGGCGAATACATACATGTTTATTAATAATTTCATTAAGTATGTGTGTAATTGTCTTATCGGTGACATGTATGAGTATAAATATGAGAACCAAAAAAAAAATCAAACGTTTTGTTACAACGTGTATAATTTGTATAAAAATAATGTGTTTTACAAACTTTTTTCAAATATTAAATTTCTTATTTTGACCTGTTCTTAAAAGATGTTCGGGGAAAATATTAAACCGAAGAGTAAGACATCATCATACATCATAAAGTGTTAATAAAAATATGTTACAAGGGTACAATAATAAGGGTAAGGGTAGAGAGTCAGTATATTTGAACATATATTTTATACGAGAGCAATCTGGTTACAAAAAAGAAAAGTACCATTAACAGAAAAAAGATAGTACCAGTATGTTTAATAGGCATTAAGTATTTTTTCTACATATATACTCTTATATGAAACATATGTCGATACTGAAGGCAAGTATAGTTTCATTCCTTTGTAAAATATCTACAAATTGCTTGACAACATTATGATAACAACTTGAACATTGCTTAATTCATATATGTATCATATTTATTATATATGCTATTCTCTACAGATGGTTATTGTTGGTGTCTTGATAAAAGAAAATCAATATGTGTTGTTTTGCTATTGCTTGAATATTTTTATTGCTAGAAGTGAGTGCTTTGGGCTCGAATACTGAGTGAACGACATAAATTATAATCATGCTAAGCTTTTAATTTATGAACAGTAGACGTAGCCTGTAGGTATATACAAAAACCATGAACAGGTAGAACACAAGGGTTAATCATTAAATCAATGTTTATAATTTGCCCTTGTAAAAGAAAGTAAAATTCACCCTAACCAATAGCCTGACAACACAGGGCTAGTTAAAAATTAATTCGGGCTACAAGAAATTCAGTACTGTATATAGTCGGGCTAGTGAAAATTGCACCTTTAACACTTTTTGCATAGTTTTTCATGCTATTTGATTAAACCATGATTGTAAAGAATAATGACTTCCGTAAAATTATCAGGGGAGAGAAGTTAATATTTTGTAGCAAAAACTAGTATTTTATAACTTAAGCATTTACAAGTAATACTTATTGGATGTGAGGATTGTAAAACCAACTTTGTGTCCTCAGTAATTTATCATAGTGTTGGTGACATACATTTCTCATAGACAGGTAATTTTAGATAAATCAATGATTGAAAAAAACATATTAATAACCTTAAGAATGGTGATGATGAACGTGGTGTCTGTACTGTGCCATTAATTTGTTGAAGACTACGTCCTCGAGGATCGCAATATAAACTGATTGACGGACTTAATAAGTGAAGATAGTTTTAACATGAAGATGAGTTATATATCTAAAGCTAGTAAATAATAATTTTCCTTACAAATGCACAGGTGAATTTGCTTAATAAATGATGATTAAGGTGTTTGTGAACATTCATTTCTGGAACTGAATTTGTTTTGTAATCAGATCAAGATTGTAATATGTGTTCATCTGCAAATAATATATTCTTGAATAATGTTACGTTTATTTGGCTAAAGACACAATAGTTTAAACACTGCAACACTGTAAATGACGCATTAAAATGTTGTTTTTTTTTACGTTTATAAAGTTTGAAGAAAAATGTGTTTACAATTTATGGGGTTTGCATGGAGTTAAAACTACTGTTTTGTTATGTTTGTAGTCAAAAACCTGTTTACGTTCAACGTTCGTAAAACAGATATTCAAAAATAATTGCAAGATCTTAATAACGCTATCTTGCTTCGCGAAATCTAAGCTTATTGGGACAATAGTTCTTTTATAATAAGTGTGTATCGGTCTGACGGTTTTCATGACCACAAGGTCTGATATATCTCACGGTGGAATTGTGAGAATCGTACGACTACCGGTTTGTCTGACGTGTATTACGGCCTGAAAAAAGTTCACGTTTCCCCGAGGCTTTGTTTATCCCTCCTCGAACATGGGCCTGGTCAAGTTCTGGAAGGTTACGCAAGGGTTTTAATAATTAATTATTATTGAAAGTTTAATTGTGTGTATAGTATTTATTGCTTATGTATTGTCATATGTACATACAACGAAATATACATTGCATAGGAACACATTTAAACACTAGCACATAGACAGTATTAAAATTTTTATCTAGATATAACAAAACTAAAGTGAAAGTATTTAAGGTAAACAAAACATGCAGTTTGTTAAATTGTTTTATTAATTTACATTTCTTGTGAGGAAAAAATGATACAATTCGATAAAGTTTCTTAAAACTAAATTTAACAAATGGCACATAAATTGTACAGTACAAAGTTGTATTTGAGTGCAAAGGTCTTAAAAGAATTCTAATGAGTTATATTCATAGCAAACAATAAACACACAAGGAAAACAAAGCAATAAGGTCAACATTTTATGTTGAACGTTGTATTGATTTATACCAAAATACTTTTACACTTATGTTTTTTTTATTTAACGACATCAACGACGACACCAAGGATTAAGCAATAAGCAATATACATGTACAAGCTCATGGCCTACATACTTGCTTTATGGCAGAAGTTGATCATACAACTTATTTTCAAAATTGTTAAACATAATTTATTTTCATTTTCGTTTCGTGTTTGTACAAACTAATAAAAGGAATGCACAGTAATGGTATAATACAATCTTACAATGGTCATTATTTGTTATGGTTATGATGCGTGATGAAAACAGCAGTTGCTCTCAAGTTTGTTAAATTCAACTTATACACTTTCTTTCAAAAGTCTAGTCAAGTCACGTTTATTTGGCAAATGCACGTATACGTGGCCAAGATTTTTGGAAGTAGTTTAACATTTGCTGTAACAATAAGTTAATAACCTCATAACCAGTGTTAAATTTACCTGTTAAACAATATAAAACAAATTCAATAACTAATATAATCAAGCTAAAATGATGCAGAACTGACGTTCTATTTTCCCACTTAAGGTGTTTGTGATCGTATGACGTCATATTAATGACTTCAAAATACACAAACTGTTCTGACACTCAATAAAAGTTCGAATATATTATAAATCAATCGCACACTTATCGTGAAGATGTATATTCATTTAAATGATAATACTATCTGACACTGAAATCAACAAATATTCTCCATATAATTATCCATCATAAAGGAAACCCTAAATGATAACAACGAAAAAAGAAAAAAAACAAACAAACCGTGTTTCCTTTTTTGAATTTACCTGATCAAAATCTTAAATCTATTAAAGGGAGATGTGTTAAATTGTATACTCGTGTCTATTATTCTGAGCTTTGCTGAAATATTAGTGTTTATCTTTGCATTTCGAATTGTTAAAGAAAATGTTAATTGGCGAGAAAAAGAACACGTTTTCCGATTTTGTCTGCAGGTCTGTTATACACCACGAGTTAATTAAGACTAGACGCCAACTCTGTTATGTTTATAATACATACTTATACCATTCGCCGTGTGTGCATCCGTAGATGAATGGAGGAAAGCACTCATAACTAATACTAGATTGGACGTCTGCATTTCAAAATTTCCATCAAGTCCTTCCTAAATCCTGATCCTATCATACAGTATATAATAAAATTCATCCCGTTGTTCAAAAATATACAAATAGTGCACACGTCTTCCACAACAATCGACGTCATCAAAAGTGTAAGGTCAATTACATAAGAGGCCATGCAAACGCAGAATGTGAGGCTCAAAATAATTATTCGCCATGTAATTGTTCTAAGCATGTGTTGACTTCCTGTTGTTTGACCACCACGAGCTTGAACAGCGTTTTTGCTTTTAATAAAACTAATAAGAATTGACCCGTTACATACAATGATTATGCTGAACGGGCCAAAAAAAAAAAACACATATCAAATGAATAGATATATTCATCTCCAAACAACTAGCGCAGAATATTGAATACTACAAAATCTATCTTCGTTTATCTCTACAACTTCCCATCCTGTGTAATATGGCAAATATGCAACTGAGAGAAGGCCACAAACGAGTGCTGGAACAAAAAGAAACGTTTATTTCATTAATTCTTCGTGTTAAATGATCTCGTACTGAATTCGAAGAAAAAAACAATAACTGTACTATAAACTGTTGACTAGTAATTCTTGTTTTTGTTGTATTATTATCCTCTGATTTTGCGTACTAAGTATACAAACACTTTGAAGTAGTTTGTGAAGTGATGAAAACCTATGTTTTTTTCATATATTCGACATTAAAATTTACATACCGATTATGACAACGGCTGTGTTGGGACGACAAATCAGTCTAACGCGATGTGGCATCCAGACCCCAATGCTCGCTCAACTGTAGCGATGACCAATATCCATGCCGATATCGTTTTAAGCACAAAGAAATTGTACCTCTAAGCACAACACAGCGCGGTGGAGTACGCTGTTAAATGAATCATATAAAGGTAAATTTTGGTGTTAAAATGTTGTTGTTTTTAAAGTTACAGTAACGAAATTACATCTAAAGCGGCAGTCACACTGCTGTAAGGCGGGTATGAAACAGATTTAAAGAGAGTATGCACAATTTTCTCAAATATTTATGATTTTTTTATAAAATGTGTGAACAACTTATTATACATATATTTCAATATAAATGAAAATAAAAGTTAAAAAGAACATGTGTCGAAAAATGCGAAATAAGCCAGATATTTAAATATGAAATCGAAAATGGCTGTGCAGCCGAATTCGCCAGCATATATATCATGCATTTACAATGTGAATCTAAATTTAGTTTTAGTGCAGATTCGTTCATACGACACAAAGACACAATTTTGTTTCCTAACAAATACGAGTAAAAGTGTCGGCATCGGCTTTAACCAGCGCTAACTTGTCTTCGCTGCATTTTATGAAATTCGTCTTCAATTTATATTTTTTTCTTGCCTATTTTGTGTTATTGTAACCTATTTTTATCAATATATTAAAATGTAACACATATAAAAATCGTGAATACTCACTTTAAGGTTATACAATTAATTTGTCCTCGATCACCGACATAAAAGTACTATTTTTCAGCATGGACGTTGTTGTTGTCCGACAGTTACATACTGAGCTAAATATGTTGCGTGTGAAACATAGCGTTGAGGTATGACGCTTTAAAATTAGTTTTGCCAAAGTCACACTGATGCTACGATAGGTATAATACAGGTCCGTGATTCTATAAGTCATTCTTGTTCCCACTTGATTTTGACATTCACGCTTTGAGTCTGAGCTAAAGAACAGTCAGTTGTGTTCAAAACCTACAAACTCAGTACTCTAAGACTGTTTGACTGGGAAATAGTACGTGTATGTAGCATAGGGAAAGGTTTTTTTTGCAAATAAACGGCATGACTATTTCAGAATCATTCTACATTAAACAAAATATAAATATATTGCTCATCATTATCATCATGTTTTGTTTATAATGACTGCTCATACAGAACGAAACTAGTGTAATGTAAATTACATAATACCTTCAATTCTTATGTTCAGCACATATTTCAACCAAACGTAACTAGCCGCCAACGATAATACAAGAATGTCTGCTACAGCCAGTGCCGACATGTATCGCGAGGTGGTAGTCATACGTCGCTTAAAAACAGAATAAATAAATAAATGTAGTCTGCAATAAAAAGCAGAAGTAAATTGTGTTATCACCAAAACTGAATTTCGTTACTACGTGTAGCAATACACATACGTGTCGTATTTGATATATAAACTTATATGGTTTTGCTAAGATCTTATATAGTATATGATGCAAAAAACGTATTGACACATTTTAAAGTCTTATTAGGCTAAAACATGTATTTACATAAGGGGAATCGGAAAGCTTACAAATGCACACATTCAATAGCAGAACCACTCACGTAGATAACCACGAAAGATGAGTTATGAGGATAATTCAATGAAATTTCATACACGTGTGCTCATGTAATGAGTTACCTCAACAAAAGGATCCACATATTCAGATAAGAAAATATGAGATGACTTATTCTGATAGCAGAACATAGTATCATTTATATATGAACACATGAGCTGATGTTTTGCGCTTATAGAACGCAATGTAATAAATATGCTACTATTTAATGAGTAATTTCGAAAGCAAAACAAAGTTTCTTGGATATAAACACATTATGTGACACATTCCGACGGTGATATGCAATAATATATATATGCTTCTAAGAGATGACTTATTACACAGGCATCATCCAGCTGCATAGATATTCACATATTAGATAAGGCCGTTTAATTAATTACATAATCTAATATTTTGCCAAGAGATTAATAATTGCGATAACATAGATACATACAAATAAGATGAGGCATAGCGACAGTGGACCGCAATTTCTAACTTTGCAATGCAGTGGCATATAGAAAAAAAACATCATGGAAACATGAGTTGAGGTTTTGTGATAGTAAAACTTAGATTTATAGACATGCAATTGTGAGATGATATAGTGAATGAAAAAGTACCCATTTTGTAGCATTGAACTCGTATATAAGTGATGATGTATTGTCATTATNACCCATTTTGTAGCATTGTATTCGTATATAAGTGATGATGTATTGTCATTATGAATCAAACTACAGCAACAAGAGAGCTTTGCCCACTGATTATGTGACCAAACCCTGTTTTGACCTTAATCTTATAACGGCTGACGTATTATTGTTTAGTGCTATTTCAAGTATATATGCTAAACGAACGTGGTCATAAACTGCCACCGAGAATTCAATGGTAACGTTCGCCAAAGAATACTATGATGACTATGATTGTTTTTTAATAAAGTTGTTACATATATTTTGGGAAAAACCTGACTAAAGCTGATTTTGCCGCAATGATACAAAATCATATCAACCTTGCTTTGATGGAGGATACGATGTCGTATAAGGTATGAATTTGCAAGGTAGGGAATGTAAAGATTCTGTTACGTTTCTATTGTATGAAAATAAAACTTCAAACAATTAACCATACTAAGCTCTTGTTATATGCATTAATGTTCGTATTACATTCATAAACGCAATAATATTTCCCTGATGGTTTCTTTATTATGATGTGTATTTGGATAACCACACGCTTTTATTGTCTGCTTGCATCGGTCATTGTATGTACAATTTAGGCTTCGATTAATGGTTGAATGAGCACTCCACTTTCCATACGGCATGAATTTACTTTGTCCCAACTAGCACCGTTCAACAAACAAAAATAGTATACATAATTACATAGCTTCAGTGATTAGCGAAATTTAATTGTTAAAATGTCTAAGAATTACTAGTACTAAAATTTGGAAAGAGATACACCAGTTACCTTTATTCCATACAATAATGGATAATACATTCCCCACAATTCCAAAACATATAATAGGAGACAACAACGTTGCAAATAAAATTCGCTGGTAAGTCGTTTATTCATACAAAATTGTTTCATTATAGACTGAAACATTATCGTCTGTCGTTGATTCATACAAAATTGATTCAGTATTACCTGAAACATTATTGTCTGAAACTTCCATTATGTTTTTGAAAAAAAAAATCTTTCTAAGTGAAACAAAGCACTATTTAATACACATAGTTCCTTTTTAAAACGAACGAATCACAGCAGTCCGTTAATGTCAGAGCCTCGTAGCGTTCCACAAGTATTTGTATTCTTTTAAATATTAGTTTAAATCTACACTACTCAATGTAGTAGTTCCAATACACAATACTAAATCAATTTAATTTAGTATGCCGAAATCAGAAAACGCCTAGTATTCGTTTTTCCACTAATGGGATTCTTTGTTAAACAATATTTATTGAGAAACCGTAGTCGCTAATAGTTTGGTCTATTTATGCATTGTACTAGAAGCCATCTCCAGAGTTTGTCGAATCCGATTCTGGCAACCTGATCCGTATGTTAATTTGGGGGCATGTATCAATCTATCATATAATATGCACAATATAACGTAAAGGTTTGTGTTTTTTCAAGTAGTTATATAAAATAATATTAATTAATTTTATTTGGCATTTCACTAACACTTAAAACACATTTGTTTGAAACCACATTCTTCTGTTTTCGTTCTTTTACTTAAGTTTTTCAAATATTTCAAAATGCAAAAGATGGTATGTTAAGTGTAATATAAGTGTTAACCTTAACCTTTAGTGTGAACGATTAGTTGTATTTTGGTTAAAGTATGTTAAATTTTACGAAAGGACTATGACAATTATAAGACAATAAATGTTATACGACGTACTAAATACATTAAATTATGTGTTTTGTTTAAACATATCATTGAAGTTAAAGATTTTTTGTAAACAAATGATTATACATCATTATTCGTTTTATCCACATCATGTAATGTATTGTGTATATACCAGCTATGATTCCGATTATTCTTGGGCAACTCAACGAGCATTTATTTTGCAGTGAAAAACAAGGACATTATAATTTGGATTGCTATTTCTCACGCACATTTTGGACCAAATGTAACAGGCTAATTACTTCTTTATTGTTGAAATTCACAATGTTCACCGCTTGGTTATAATCCCACCACCCTGCAAGACATTTTGTTTAATTATTTAAAGGTAAACAAAATGTAACATATCGTTCAACAGAAGGCCTCACTGTTTTATGGCTCATGTCTTGCTCGTCGTTCCATATGTCGACATTCGGCGACATCAGCGAAGATTCGGCGAGTTTCATAATACGATCGTCATAACTTCACCGTGTACACGCGAGGAAGAACTGTTCTAAATGTCTTCTTCATGTAGCTTTATTCTGTCATTTCGCATCAGACATGATCCGCTCGGGTATGGATTTTACAAAAAAGACTTTGATTAAAAACATTTTAAACAGACGGAATATTCAATACACTTTCTAAAGACGGTCTGTTCAAGAGACTTCTTTAACTACTTTATAAATACTAATTCTTTAAGACGCATAATATATACGGACCCTTCATGACACTTTATAAAAACGAACCCTTCAAGACACTTGATAAAGCTGGGCAATGTAAGAAAGTTTGTAAAGACATTCAAGAAATTTCACAGAAAACGGACAGAAAACTATAATTGTAATATATGCCCTATTAAGTACCGGATTGCACTTGGTAAAGAAAGTGGTTGGCGAGAAAGAACATAGTTAAAATTATATTAATATCATATTTAATGAAAGTTCAATTATATTCACTGAAATAAAATAGTATGGCGTTTAATTATTTGTGGACGCTTTCGAATTTGTCTTATGTTGTTATGTCGACATTGCTTTCAGCAAACCACATCAAACAATGATTACTTTAGAAATACTTAGATTGTATCGATCGAAGGTGGTGTCCCTATCTTAAATCATTATTAAATGTTAAATATCGCTTTTAATGTATTGTCATATCTTATAAAAGCAAAAGGTAATTTGCTTTATAAAATAAATATACGACTCACGAACAATAATTGTTCCACTTATAATGTTTCTGGAGTGTTTTCATTCTACCATATTTGTAAGATAAAACATAGTTTTAATAATGCAATGCCTAAAACGATACATGTTGCGCAAGGCAATTAGTTAAATAAATAAAAACGAACACATTTCGTGTATCAGCTTAGACGTCTGAAGGAGGTTCATTGTTATATAGTATTATATAAACCACACTCCATGTTAAACATTGCATAAAAACAATATAAAGAACAAAGCATGACAAACATTTTTCGTAAGTAGGAAAATGTGCAATTTAATCGATTAAGGTTCTAGTAACGAATGTTCTTAATAAACTTGCTACAATAGCTGGAACTGAGGCGCTACAGTATTAAAACATTCACTTTAATGTTTTATTTGAAGCAAGCACCAAAAGAAGAAATGTTTAAGTATTTGTTTATATTACACATGTTCTTTTTGCCTTTGCTCAATCTGACACGTTACAAATGTGTACAACGTAGTCAAACAGGTAATACATAATACATTTCTATTTTCATTTAATATGATGATGTATGTAGCTTACCTTATCGCACTATGTCTTAATTCATCTACACATTATAAAAGAGCATTCAAGAGTCAAGTGATAATGCAGGGCTTATGTAGAGCATACATGTCTAACCGATATATGTGCCGTATTCTGAGAAAACTGGGCATAATGGTTTTTCGTACATTGTCATCCCAGATAAGCATGTGCAGTCCGCACAGGCTAATCAGGGACGACAATTTCCGCTTTTATGGAATTTTTTGTTTAAATGATGTCTCTTCTTAGCGAAAATCCAGTTTTGGCGGAAAGTGTCGTCCCTGATTAGCCTGTGCGGACTGCACAGGCTAATCTGGGACGACAATTTACGCACATGCATTCATTCATTCATTTATTTATTTCATATTTTAACAATTTGTAAAACATGGTACATAAAGCATATATTACACATACAATAAGTTGTAATCTGCTTACGGCTTAAGAAATAGCAAACATATAATTTAAAATAGCATCACAGTTGATAAATCAAGCATACAGATACAAATATACAGGTTTATAAAATTCAACAAATTATATAACTTATTCTAAAAATTTAAGACCGTATAATTATAATACTATTATTGGTAAATAATTGTTAAAAATATATATATGTGTACTAAAGATTTAAACCATGTCACAAACATTAAAATACAAGGAAAGCACAAAAAGGAAGTAAATCCTTATTTTCGTTGTGGTCCTTAATATATTTAATATAGTTGAACTAGAAATAATAGCTTATTAAATATTTATGAGCAAAATTGAAAACTAATTTAATCTCAGAGATCAGTATCACAGACATGAAGTAACTATCACAGAATTTACATTATGTCCAGTTTTCTCAGAACACGACACATATAACACATATTAGCAATTTGTGTTTTTGAAAATTAGAACAGTATCCGTTACGCAGGCAATGCGGGGTTAAAATGATCTGTAAACCTTCCGTTTCAAATATGTTGCATCTTAAATTACCGTTAATGAAACGCTTTTTACTATTGAGAGTGATTGAATCTATTAAAGTATCGTTGTTTGTTTTATATCGTAACACCAACATTGATTTACGGATCCAAATTCATTATACCTCAACACCTTGCAAGAAATTGATAGTGTGGCCCTAATTGTATCGTTTTGACACGTACATGTACCACATACTTCGGATCTGCAAAACATTCATTCTTTGGTCTGAACAAGATATAAATAGAGGCGGTCGAGTGTTTGAATGCATTGTGTAAACGTTTTGATGTGGGTTTTTCAAACGCCATATATCACATAGATCATTGTTTTCCATTATGTCTTTTATTTTTTTCGTTATATTTTTTATTTGTGTCCGGTCGCCCGTTCAATTTACCTAATTAATAGTTAATAACAGTGTTAAAATCCCCACCAAGGATAAGTGAATGATCATTATACTTCTGTATATGTATATCCAAGGTGTTAAAAAATTCGTATTATCCGTGTTTGGACCGTCAATATTTAACATAACAGGTAGTTTCCCTTGAATTTCTATTTTCAATATTTGTAGCCTGCCTCTTATAATGTCCTGATATTCTAAGATATTGTATTTAAAGTCTAAATCTGTCTTGATAAAAATGCCAATGCCTAGAGAGTTAGAACTAGTTACGCTTAATGAAACGTCTCATCTCCATTGAATTGCAATTTTAGTCTTTACTCGTCGTCAAACTTTTAAATAATTTATAAACGTAATATTAATATTTGAAAATAAAATAATCGCGACATTTTAATAAAAACACATTATTAATAATTAAACCGGACTTTGTCTGCAGAATTAAATTTCTAACTTAAGCTTTCTTTAGGGTTGTATTCACGGCATAACAAGAAGTTCACGTTTTAAACTAAAGGATGTTGTGTATGGAATTAATGTACTTTATAACATTACTTGACCTTAATCAAGGCCTTGTCATTTCAAAACATAACATAACACGGTGCGTTTAACAGCATGCGTTGATTTATGTTTTTGCACTGAATTCTCAACGTTACAAACGATACGAAATAAGAGCCCACGACGAGTTGTTTGTTGTAGTTGTAAATAACGTAAAGCCGATGGGGATGGTTACATGATTTACAAGGTATAATATTGGCAAATAATGATTTTCCCATGGCTTATGTGAATAAAATGAATGAGTTGTATTCGTACTTACAAACGTAAGCAATACATTCTTGATTTATTCGCAGTGTTGTCTGTACCAGATGGCTCAGATAGGTAAACACAATATTTATTTGAAAATGTAATCATTTAAAGCCACTGTTCAATTATAAATATTATAATAAAAACTGTTAACTACCACGGTTACATCTGAAAGGGAAGAAGTGAAAAGGAAAAAGATAAGAAATCTGATAATCTTAAAAGTATAACGTTGGAATTTTTTTGTTTCATCTATAAATCAAATTGGTGAATGCATCAGATGAGCCACTGTCACGTTTAGTCATAAAAGCTCAGTTGATGGCACATTCGCTTACAACGGTCTCTCTGTGAAACCAATGACGAACATCTATCACTTCAAATTAAGCAGAGAGTAACAACAATCAGATGTTTCAATTTATGCTGTCTTTTTTAAGGCAGGCATAGATAACGAGGTAAGGAGGATAGTTTGTTTTGACTGTTCGAAAACCACAACTGACCACTGGGAGCAGGAACGTAACTGTCTACATGATAGTGACGTAATGAATATGGTGGCGATTTGGATGTTTTAAAGCGTGTATATTTGTGTATAGTATACACATTCGGGAAGTTTGCTTACGAATCCACTTAAAAAGCGGACGAAGGCAGTGCCATCATCCGATTACTAGAGATGTTATATCATTGTCTTGCTAGAAATGTCTACGTCCGCTCTAAAGAATGCCCATGTTCATAGATCTGCCGACAATTAAGTTGTTAGAATTGATGTAAGGGCTGAACCATAATTGTTAGCTTTCAGTCTTATTAACACTTATTAAGTTCTGTCTCTACATTCTTTATTTGTTTTGAAATATCATATGTGAACTTTTAGATGAAAATGATCAAGGTGCCAAAACACTTGCTAAAGCACCAACAAACTTGCCCCATAAAACATTTGAGACGTTTCTGAATTCAAAAAGGGACGCGTGGTGAAAGACGTTGTGTTTGAACATCCCCTTCAAACAGAAATTATGCTGCCCATTCTTTTGCCTTGCTAAAAAATTGATGACAGTGTTACCTGACATAAACTTGTGTTTGCGGTCTCTTATGTGTATGGCATTCTTATAAAAGAATCGTACAAATAACATTCACTAGTGCAAGAAGTAGTTGCTGTGGTATTGACAACTGAAAAGACGCACCACAAAGATATTTTTTGTTAATATGTTCCGGATGAGTAGATATGAAAGAGAAATATAAATGCTTACACTTAAATGTCCTATCATATGTTTAGCATTTCGTGATAAATTGTGAATAGTACAATACACTTTCATATATGAGGAACAAAGATTGTTAATTATTTTCAATTTGAAAATAGAGCATTAAAATTGTTTACTCATATAGAGAAGGGCATATATAGCATCACTCAATGTAATTATTACATAAATAATAAGGTATTTTGAAAGAGTAATATCTGTATGTTATGGATAAGTTTCGTTAAATTACCTATGTGTACCTCTAATACAGTTATATAATTGCGAACAAATGATATTTCAATACAGAAGATCATAGCAGAAAATGATGAGATAAAATTTTCTTATACAGATTTTTTCTTGTTCTAGATTTTTTTAATTTCCTATATTAAGTTTGTTGTTTTCAACATTTAGTTTCAGTTTGATTCCAGTTTTTGTGTTGTTTTCAAAGACAATACGTTTAAATACTAGGCCATGATTAAACAAGTTTGCTGCTCTAGGCCTTAATTATTTCAGTGTGTCATATTCCTTAACTCTTGTATGTAATATTAATATTGTTATTGTTGTTTTTAAATTTAAATAATTTGCTGAAGTCAAAGAAAGTTATGTTATGATTTTATATGTTACTATGGTTGGTTGAAGGACAGAATATATTATGTTTTAATAATGACCTAAGGGCTAACAAGAAACCATGCATGACATGCATTATGTCTTATATTTCAATTTAGAAAAACTTTGTTAATTTGCATCTGATTGTGGTTATGCATTTCGTGCACTTTGTTTCAAGTGCTTACATTTGCATGGTGCATTTAAAAGAATGTGTAACGTTCAGAAGATGATCAACAAGATAATTGGAGTGTACTCCATAGTGTGCGCCAATTGATTCACCATTGAATCAGAAATTAATTAAGGAAACTGTTCGCTCGCATCTCTTACAACGTAGTCGAACATTAACACAACGTTAAGTGACATATTGGATGCGACAGTTAGTAAAGGTGTTGCAAAAGAGGACATTGATCTTGGGGAAGAATATAATGACATGGTTCACCTCACACCTGTCTCAGTGGATTAATTACGCTGGTGCACTACAACAAGTTTACAAGTGTGTACACGTGAAGAAATAACTGGCACTTATTACAATATACTGTTGATTGTTGTTCACGGGTTTTGGTTTTGCGTCGAGAATAGTTTAAATACATGCCAACACAGTCGTTAGTATGCTCAACTCATGCTCTCTATTATTAATGCGTCAGAACATTTACCGTCAGTGTCCCGGACTACTTCACCTATCCATCTTCTAAACGAGCATGCGTTCTCGATATGAGGGTCTCAAAATAAAGCAAACAGCGGAGCAGAGTTCATGACATTTTAACGTGAATCTTAAGAGAACACTTACGGATGATAAATCGACGGAAAAACGAAATCGTTTCATCTTTAAACAAAATTTGACGTTCGTTTACTTGGAAACAAATAAAACCGAAAACTGTTACACACAAGATGGATTTTCTTGATACATTTTTTTTTAAATCTAAACAATAAATAGAGGTCATAGAAGCGATTATCGGGGTGTCACTGGCTTGTCATTACTGTGGAAAACCGTGTTTCGTAAACATTGCTTAATGAAATAACATAATATGACTACTAATTGTGGAAAGAACAAGGCGGTGGAAAGTAAAATATGTAACCTCGGCGGACCCGGGGTGGGGAAATCAGGTAAGTAACACGAAATATATGCATACATCATGTCAGGTGATTAATGAATTATGTATTCGTATTAACATACAGCTCAGATTTTATGTGTGTCTCGGTATTTGCGTATATTGTCTTGGTCATTTGTCATGTGCAAAATGACTATTAAGATCAAAAATGAGAAGTTGCCAAATACAGTAAACAATTCAGCATTCTAGTTTAATTAAGTTATTATATATTCCTGTACAATTTAGGCTGTACCAGAATTCAACGCATTTCAGCAAAAGTCAGATAATCTAATTTAAACGTGGAAATAAAAGCAATAGGCACGATCACAAAGCATAACATTGAACATCCATTCCATAAAAAAAATCATATTCTGACATCAAACAGTGTGGTAGCCTCTTAAATCTTGAAAAAGTTATTTACTTGTACGAGTCAAAATGTATATATCAGCGCTATTTACATCACCACTAATCCACATACGACAATATAAAAAACTGGCAACGTATTTCTAGTCAAACACCATTAATCGAACATGTTTACATCGATGTTCACCGTACTGAATGTATCACACACTTGAGACAAAACTGGTTGAAAAAAATTGACCAAAAGTGTTGTCTTAAAAATTGGAATTTACGATGTATGCTGACATTTCTGAAAATAACATGTTTGTCAAGGTCGATTACAATGGTTACAGCGTCGACATATTTTAATTAACCAATGTAATTATCAAATGTTAAAGTAATTGCCACTTATTTGCTGATAGAAATAGCTAAACCATATGTTAAAGTAAACCAAATACAATGACTACTAATACAAAACATGGTAGTAAATCGCTTACGTGAGTGAGAAGTTGTAAACAACACACTAAATAAAACAACAGGTGTTATGTTTTTGATTTTTCAGATTTTAAATGATAATTGCAGAATTGTCCATGATAAGTTAAATAACAAATAATATAATAATGCAATCGTAATGGGTAATATAAAGAAATGGTAGTCCATTTATAAAAACAAAGTTTGCAAAAGGCATGTTGAGTTGAAATATATCAGGAAAGAGTTAAGGTTTTTCTTTGTCCAAATATTAGATCAATTGAAGTAAAGATCATTATTTATTGCATCCTATTTTCAGACTGCAAATTAAAAAAGATAAATCAAATGAATAATTATAGACAAATATTGGAAACATATGATATTAACAGTTCTTGTTTGCTTTCTTTCGTTAATGCAATTGGAATTCAAAATAGATTTATAAAATATATGTATAGTCTATCGAAGACGGTAATTTTAATAAATTTAAAATCGACAACATATGTCGCTTTTTGCATTACATTTTAGCCACGCATCGTATCAATTTATTTTGAGAAAAGAGTGTCTGCAAAATATGGTGTATATTGAGACCAATTAACCATCATTATTATTCCGATATGAAATAACGTTAGTGTAAATGAGTCCGCAGATAATGTTTCGTTATCATTGACTAACAGGTTTATCCATACATTACTCTATATACAATTCTAAGCATTCCAAACTGTATATTTTCAATACGTTACATATGGTGGTCAAAGGCTTTTCACATAAGAACCACCATGGCTTATTCACGTTCATAATTTACTTGTCATGCATTCGCAATTTGCTTATGAAACCCTGCGCCAACGAAATTTCCCATTTCGATAACACTGTTCCGCTGTGAAGTCCTGCTGTACAGACATTCCCCATTTAAATAAAACTGAAACACTTGAATTACATTGTTATTTGTGAGCAAATTTTGCAAATCAGTATGCCTTAGCTACGGTAGGGCCCGTAACCCATGACTGCCTGTATGGATAACTCCAGTTAAATTTAGCAGACGACAAATGCTTAAAGCGTTTCTGTTTATACTTAACTGGTACACTGCAGCAGACGACAGCCTGTAATTATGTAAACAATAGGTTTAAGAGCTTGTGGGACATATTGGCCAGTCTAGTGTTTAAATCAGCTTGTGCGATGACATTGGTAAGTTTATCATTGAAATATGTACATATTGGCTGCTTTCAGGGAAAACGAGGCTTAATGCTGCATTAAAAGTCTGTCATTTGGGCAAAATTGATTCTCAATAATTTAAAGAAAATAGATAAAGTATTAGATACACATATCACAACATGTACATGATTATAGGCTTGTTATTCTTCGGCAAGGCAACCACAATTCTGAAGATGGTTGCCAGTGCAGCGACCAATTGTGAAAATAAAGACATATTGTTGTTATTTTGTCTAAGTTATCTCTATAACATAAATATGCGGATAAACAGTCACACACATCTCGACCTGTGCTTTAAGACACACTCTTTAAAATTTGAATGGGTTGTGTTCATTTCAAACTTGCGATATAAAAAGCTATAACATAAGTTTGAAAACTGAGTTGCTTCTAAGATTATGCAATAGCGAACAAATTCAGTGCCTTCAGCGCTTTGATATTCTTCAGCTCTCTCGGTTCGGTATATTACGAGGCGTCTCATCTGGGAGTACGACTCTACTCTTGGTAAGACACGTGACCCTGTCAGCGGGCCTACCAGCACCAAAACCTTGTTATGACTGCGGTGTGTATGTGTATTCTTAAGTCTGAGTACGAACCATTTTCAAAAAAAATATTTTGTTGTTTTACCTTTGCTGATTTAATAAGTTTTTTATTAGATGAAAATTAACTACATATTTGAAATTTGGTGTCGCTGATACTTCAATGGCTTTTTTCTATAACAATTTGTCAATTTCAAGATGTGTTATATATCATTACAGAGTCCTCTTAAAGCAGCTTTTATGCTTTTATACGTGATCTTACTGTCTACAGTTCGATCATAGTAACTTAAACAAAACTTGACCATTTAAAGACATAGCTATTGCTAGAACGATTTTGTAAATTACAATTTTTCTTAAGCATTCATATTATGATTCAGATAAAAGTAAGAACAGAACAGAAACGAAATTAATAATTGTTCGTGCCTCTAAAATATTAAAATCTAACCACATGTTTGATTTTACTGCAAAGTTAAAGTCATCAATCGTTGGCACAAAAAGAAACAGCACAACAACACTTAAATGGAACTAATTAATTAAAAACTTACATATCTTTGAATTCGGCAACTAGATTCTAAAGAAACGTATTAAAAGTCGAACATAGTAAAAACAGTCAATTTCTTCTTTACAGTTTGGCATCACACGTAACTGACGTTTATAGCGTATTTCAAACTTGAAATTGACGGCAAATAAAGATTTTGATGATTTTCAGTTACTTGGTTTATAGTTCGATACATTCCAATGATACGTGGTATATTTCATCTGTCTTCAGAATGCACATACAAGCACCAGGCGACTATCGATGACGAGCCGGTCGCTATGGAGATTATGGACACCGCGGGGCAGGTAGGGTCACTGGTTTTAAACACAAATTAAAATATTAAAACTAACTTTAACTAAATTTATGATGGGGAACATAGTGGGTACTAACATTCTATATCTGACATGATTAGGTATGAAACCATGACGACGTAAGTAAGGGTCACATTTAGGATCAATAAACGCGACCAAAAAAAAAACGCATGATTGTATTCACTTGAAAAATAATTTCAGACAATGAATATCGCAGAACAATTAATTATTTCTGCGTGCTTTTCATTGTTAATATTTGAGCTCCTGCCCTTGATTCCAAATATCACCGCCCCGTGTACCATCACGACACCTTCGTGCACGCAATAGTCATTGAGAAACCTGGATCCGAATGATCCGTGTCGAAATCTTGAATATGCATTAGCGTGCCTTTACCCGGCATGCGTAAATGTTAACAACTTTACGTTATATCTTTAAGCTTTATGATTATTGAGGATATGAATATAAGTTTCGCGTGCAAACGGGCTGCTTATTGGATCAGTTTTTACATTTAATATAAGGATGGTTTTTTAAACAGATCTTCCCGTTTATAACACAAACAATTTCTTAACATCGAATGGTTACTGAAAATACACCCGATTTCACGAAAGCAAACAACTCGTTCTGTACAGATTCGTATGTCCATATAATATGTTTGACATCATGCTAATCTCTGATCAATACATTTTGACAATGCTATAATATATATTAAATTATACTCATTAATTCATTTAATGTTTTAAAACACTGATTTCTTTAGACGCACAAGTATATTTGAAGCGTGAACATTAAACGCATTACTAAATTCCTCTTTAATACGTTTTAACCTGTTGCATGGTTTGTTAAACAAAAACCATCAGTTTCAGGAGATAAACTCGTATGGCCATCTGTTAGTCTGTAATTTGGTGACCAATTACCTATGCAATAGATGAATTTCATATTGAGAATATGCGAAGCACTTGCAAGTTACCTAAACTTTCTGCATGTGTTCGTTTAAGGAGTGGACATTTCACAGAGAGGGGCGCGTGGGGTGGGCAGACGGGTTCGTCCTGGTGTACGCTGTCAACGACAAGAGCAGCTTTGAAGAATAAGCAAACATTAAACAGAGTTTGGATGACATTAAAAAGTCTAGTGTTCAATGTGTTCTTGTTGGTAATACAATTGACCTTCTTCGCGAAGTGCGCGTGTCTTATTCAGAAGGGGAAAGGTTAGCGGCTGACTGGGCATATGTATTCTTTGAAACTTCCGCTGCCGATGGAGGAGATGAAATTTACGAACTTTTCCACGAACTTCAGCGAGAAATTAGACGACGGAGAATGTTGGAAACGAAACCACGACGACGAAGCTCTGCCCATCAAATGCGAAATGTTTTCACTAAAATGTTTAAATCTCAAACTAGTAAGGTATCAAGCCCCAGCTGCAATGGGTCTATTGATAACTCTTTTGAAAAACCAATCTGATAACTTGATTGTGATGAATATCACACTGCTTACCAATTTTCATGGGATAATTGTTGTTGATGAGGTCGGATATATGTTGTATATTTGCATGTTCAAAATTGTGTTAAGCTTGATATGAACGAACCATTTATTGTTTGGATTTTGATAACGATTTTTTTTAACGTTAATTGGTACATTTATTATGATATTAATATGCCTTCTAAAATGTTTTGTTGAGTATGAATTTGCATTTTTGTTTCAAAAGATTTGTGCTTACAAACAACAACAATATTTCAACGGTACATATTTTGTTCAATTTTTCATTGCCTCCATTGTATTTGTTTTATTCCTAAAATAAACAGAGTTTTAATACATTGAATAAACTCCATATGTTTTCCATCTAACACATTGCATATAAAGAATCCTCATATAATGTATAACATCAATTGCGAAAGACGCATGTATCAAATTAAAAAGAAAACATGTACACGCACACAAAAGATATATAAAGCACCGATAATACACCAGAAAACTATAGCGATACAGTTTTCCGATGATACTAACGACACATTCTAGATCAGTTTGAAGAAAAAATATTATTATTTTCTACGCATTTTAATCACGGTTCAGTAAGCTGTGGTTTTACATCCGTACCAATCAAGTGCAGTTCTAGACAGGAATGACAATAAAACTACACAAAACTACATATTTTAAATACTATTTACCATTCTTGCAAATAATAATGCTCATCAAAAGAATCATTCGGGAGGGTTCTTTGGACATTGCAAAGCGCCGATAGCACACGTGCAGATTAAATTATGAAGAACTATAATATCGTTGATATGAAGAGGTGGCATGATAACAGATTTATTAGATGATGTTTAAATATTTAGTATCCATCAACTGGTTATATGTGTATGTGTCAATTAATAACTGACCGCAAATGATGGTGTGCACAAAGTAAGCACTTGCTACGGAGTGGTGTGGTCATTATCAAATAATCAGAACTGACATTACTTCCAACCTGGAGATCATTTTCGACCAAGTACTGGCTGATTTCTTTTGATCACCAATCGGTTGTTTGCGTATGTACATTTGACTTCTTGTGCAGTATTACACTTGTCATATACATTTCACGTAGCCTCATAATCATTTGGTGTTTCATAATATTATATTTGCGCGCTTGTCCGTTTTAGAGAAAAAAACTAAATTTGGCATACCCGTAATGCAATAATATAAAGCATATTAAATCAAATGTCCACATGTGTCCATACCTGCTATGGGACAACGCAGACGATACGGACAAATGATTTCCGCACCTCTACAGAACCTGATTGGTATATAAAAACTGCATTAGATACGGTCATACATTATAAAGGATGTCATTAATGGATTTATGATAAATAATAGTAATAAAAGAATTAATTACTAAAATAAATATTTAAAAATGGCATTATTGACATATAAATACATTATTGTGCAATTAATCTTGCGGTGTCACACGTTTTCAGCATTTGAGAAATAAGGGATTTTAACCTTGGCTCTGACACTGAGAATTCAAACTGGTAGATATGCTGGTCAGGATACGATAAGAAAAAAAAACTACATTTCCTTACTTGTAATGAATAAGATATCTACGACGAATATCATTTTTTATGCTAATGCTCTTATACGTTGCGATAGAAACAAACTATTTACAGCGATGTTATAACAATAGACATTTTATTTACAAATTATACCTATTTATAATTACAGTTGATATATGTGAACTAATATAGTTAGCATATTTGTAAAAGGCTATAATAATCAGAAAAAACGGTATTTATGTCGTTTTCTAAATAACTATAAGTAGTCCATAGAAATATGATAAGTACGAGCTTACGTAAAATTCATTTCATTTCTAAAATGCCTGTTGATATGATAGTAATTATTGTGTATTTAATATTTGATTTGATCCCATATAATTCTGATAAGTAAAAGCATTCATTAAATTATAAAAGTTCTAATATGCCTGTTATTATGATAATATTAATTATTTTTTTCATGTTTGGTTGTTCCAGTATAACAAATATAAACTTTCGTTAAATTATTGATTTGCTAACATGCTTACTAACATGATTGTTTTTTTTTTATAACATTACCAATTGAGTGACTTTATGTATCTAGATTTACTGTTTTTAGACATTGTTCACTGTACAAGTCACAAACAAGTGGGGACAAAATAATCTTTTCACGGAAAACAGGCATAATACAGCTAGAACTGGTCGCAGCAGAAATTTCTTTACGATGATCATCTACACATAAAGGCCATTCAGCAGGGCAAGTTTGAGCAAAACAGTCAAGCAGATAAGGAGGAGTCGAGAACACAACAGTTTGAAGCTTACATTTTCTGTATTGGAACAAGACAAAATGAGCCATAATTCTGCCAAAAATTGTCTCAGCCAAAATAACTTCCTTATCATTCATCTACACATTAAGGTCATTGATTTGTGGATGTTTGAGCAAGATCCACCCAACCATTACATATAAATTAAAACGGAGCTTAACTTTGAAAGAAAAAAAACACACAGACACATATCCATAATTCTACAGTTCCTTTCGTAACGATCATTTACATATTAAGTCATTATCAGTGAAAGTAAGTTTGAACGAGATCGTACAAGGCTTCTGTGATATGCCGTGTCACGGTGGGCGTTCATAATGGGACATATTTTTTGTCATATTTACAAAAACAATTTTCATTTTGGGAATAAAATTGTTAACTTATACACTTTTCATCAAACGATCCTTTTATTGTTTATGTAATATGCCATTTTATAGAGCAGGATAACCACAGAATGATACGATGCTATTAACAAATCGTATTGCCTGTGAATGGAAGATGTCATAACCGAAACAAACCAAAGCAGCACAGATCAAGTTTAGTGATGCAAATATGCAACTTGCAAAAATGGAACAAATGATATTATAAGTGACGGTAGTGTAATCACGTTGATTGCTTCCATTCGTATCGCCTTTTATTCACATAAAATCTATATTAACAGATGCTAAGTACTAGTCTGAAAAGGCTGCATCAACACGTAAATCTGTTGGTCTGTTGTTATAACATTTTGATACTTGGACAATGATCTATTAATACATGGTCGTGGTCAATGTTATCAGTACAAAATACATTATTATGCATAATGACCACCACACGCGTTCGCCAGAACTAAATAAGTGGTCAGAAGCCGCGTGCAGGTATTAATAGACATGTTTACATAACAATATGTTTATTACGGGCAAATGAAAAATAAATATTGACATCTAATAAATATGTTATTGCAAGTGTTAACAGATCATAATTATCACAAAGCACAAGTCAGCGTAAGTGAAGTATGTACTATTGCTGGTATAATGCTATAGGTAGTCACTTACTTCTGGATTTATGCATGTTAGTCCATATATTTCCAATTGATGGCAAACGTACTTTGCCTGATGCATGATTGATGTCAAATTTTTTAATGCATTCCATTATACGTTATAATCCTCATGCGTTAATTCAAGTTTTACTTTCACTGTCAATGTATCTTTAAAATTAAAGAAATATCATGGGGTTTATGCGATTTTAGCTTTTATCTTATTTTTATGAAAAAGAAAACAATAATAATTGAATACAAAATAGTTTTGATGAGACAACTGCTAATCGGTTCAGCTCATTGTAAGTGCCCTCCCCCATTTTTTTTAATTCACTTTGTTTTCAATTTACACTTGACCAATTCACAAACCAGTAATTACCACCTGCATACCCAAGGGTGAATACATATTTGTTTTTGTTAACTTTGTAAACTGTTCAAATTGTTTATCTGTGAAAATGATGAACAAAACAGTGTTAATGGAAATGAGCTGGATGTTAGACCATCATGGGATTGTAGATATTATAATAAGCTCTCTGTGTCAAATGGTCGTTAATGTGTACATTTATCTGTCACTTTTAATCGAGTCCTGAGAGAGGTAAAAAGGTAACGACTGCTCACTGGATCGNAACATGTTAACTGTTTACATGTTGTATGTACTTCAATGTAAAACTATTTGTATTGTTTGAAATAAATATGTTTAAACTAAGACTCAAGCGTAATGTAATTTTGTGTAACACTAACCCCACCCTCTCTCGTTTTTGATGAATGATCATAAAAAGGAGCTATACCATAGATACAATAGTGTATGAAGGAGCTATACCATAGATACAATAGTGTATCAATTGGAAGGTTTATGATAGTTGTTAAAATAGAGGTTCATCGACCTCCGCAAAAGTTGACGTGCTTCAAAACAAGTTATTTATCATTTCGTGTAAAAAAACTAATTGTAGACATATAACAACCAAAATACTTGGGTTTGGAACTTTGTCAATGAAGCGACATTGCGCATTTAGCACTTATAGCAAATGTGCAACTTAGCTCCAGCATCTTGTATCAATGACTTAATTACCATGGCCGTGATGTGCGATGACTTGTTAAGTGATTGCAGAATACGACCCACATTACATGATAAATAAGCTGTACACTCAAAGTTTGTGAAATATAGAACGCAAAACTAACACTCATAAATACTTATAATTTGTATTTTAAAATTCATTTCTTTGATTGTGTCCCTTTAAATAATTTATAAGTAGTGTACCTTACAAATGCGCTCATTAAATGCTCCAATTGCAGTAATATTTCGATTGTGTACACAATGTTAAACACAATTATACGTGTAAACATTTATTCAATTGAAAAAAAAAACACGTTTAAAACGATCAATATTAGGTTATTGGTTCACAATTTCGTTGGTCACCACTTTAACCCAATCAAAACCAAATGGTTGGAATACTTGTTTTTGCAAAGACTTATTGAAATATTTCAATAGTAACTAAGACAGTTCTGCCAAAATGAACTTGCTTTGACGAACCATGATTTAACTGGAATTTGAGGTATTCACTTGAACGTGAAGATGTTTCATGTAACCCAAGGTATTTCGGATATCAGTGTTATGTAACTGTCTCGGTAATTACTCGCAGTCGTCAGTTGATAGCAAACATAAATGTTCATATTCGACTGAAGATAAGTTTATAAGATGACCCAGCTTTTCACTAGAAAAAAAAGTTCGACGATTTAAAGGATGTCAGAATTGTATTTAACATAGCGAAACGCATTATTTCTCCTACAAAAATAGTTGGAAAGGAATAACATTTCTTTTTTGTAAATTGTTTGCATTTTAATGGAATTAGTATGGTATTTCAACAAATTGTTCAAAATGTATGCTCGTGTACAGTAAATGAAAAAAAAACAACAACACCATTAAAGTTTCTGAAAATATATAGACCGCATTAGTTTAGTGTCTGTGTGTATTTGAAATTATCCGACGAATTGATGAATGGTTAATACTGCGAGGCTTGCCGATTGATTTTATTATAACAACAACTATAACAAGGTCCTTGCTCATGTGAATTGTTTTAGACATAAACCATTGAATAACTTAAGTAGTTATCTGGTCGGTATAGATAAATATATATTCTATAAATCATTATTAAACTTGATTCTCTTGATTTAATTTTCCATTCAGATTTACTAAACAGATGTCATAGATTCGAGTCTTTGAAGAAACCTATCATCACTATGAGATGTATTGATAGGTGTGTGCATTGAACCAGAATATACTCTATAACAGCCAAAGCAAAAAGGAGCGAAACTCACAATCATGAACACAAAGGGTTATAACAGGATCGTTGTTTTAAGAATTAATATCCCTTGATTATGAATATTAATCCATATTATTGTAATATGTTTAGAATCTAAACAGGTTATCATCAAATTAATATTTTCCTGAAAAGTACCATAATTTGATATTAATTCATATAGGTATGTTATCGGTATCTGTGTCTGCATACATTTTATTAGCTTTAGGTTTTTTCATCTTACTCTTAAAGAGCATATGTATTTCAGTTATCGGTAAATAAACCGACTTATAACTCTATTGAAAGTGTTATCAGGTTAAAAATTGTCACATATAATCGAAATCTATAATAATCACTTATTTACGATAATGTTCTTTAACTTAAACAGATGCTTCATGTAAACCAATGTTAACGTACCAGCAAAAGTTTACTCACCTTAGTGACTTGAAAGCAAACACACATGCTCAACTCAGCTGTATATCAATCTAATAATGTCTGGACAACATTTACATGACACTCCTGATCTCAATTAGAATAAATTATTCGCTTCAATTGTTTCCAAGGTTTGCATTCGGTTTTGTTCGTTCACGAGTTTAACGAGGCCATAAACGTATACTAATTGAAGAACGCTTTAAATTGCTTTTAGTGCCTAAACAAAATTTAACGTAGTAGTCATAATCGTATTTAAAACCATAATGCTTAAAGTTCAGTGATATGTTAATGTTTGCGGGCTATATTATAATTGTACCATACGCACAACAGTCTTGTCTGTCCGTCCGCCTGTCCGCCAAACTGTTTTTCCGGCTGTAAACGTAACCAGACCCATTGGTTTCTAAAAAAAGGTTCTGAGTACACTTGAAGGAAAAATAATTCTTATAAAGGGAAATGCTAGGATTATATGAATTAAATTGTTGTTGTTTTTTCAGAGGTAAAATACAAGTTCACAGTTAATAAAATGCAACAAAACTTAATATTACATCATTCAGAAAGTATGATGATCAATCATGGTTCACACGTTGGGCTATAGTTTGAAAATTGTATGTAGGTCAGTTCTTTCCACTGTTCATCCGCCCTTATGTCTGTCCGTCCGAAAACGGAAATAACTCGAAAGGTTGAACGTCGCTGTATTTTCGACATATTTGGCAAAATAAACCAAGTAACCCACACACACAATTGTTTACTCGATCATTTTCTTGTCAGATTTTATAACCATTTAAATGTTTATGCGATATAATTATGATGTATACAAAAGTAAATGCATGTAACTTTATTAAGAATAGTATAAAATGAAGGCTTTAAGTTTGTCACATATAAATAAATGCATATAGTTTGCGGATAACCTCGAATGATATTTTATTCCTTGGACCAATATTTGCTAGGTTTTCTTATGAGCTAATGTACGGGCACACGTAATTCAATTAGGCTGGGATTTGTTAATGTCGTTAACGTAACAAATACTTGATATACAGAGCGAAGTGCAATTTGGAACATTGAGAGAGCTGTAACATCAAAGTGAGGACATAAGTGTTGCAATCAATCAACATTTGTTTTCGCATTTCAGAGTGTATGTAAATTTTAAACTGCAGACTATGTTAAGCTTAACGTATGTAAGAAGGTTTAAGCTATCTTAAAATATTCTTAAACAATACCAACAATAGTTATGTCCATTTATTCATAGGTTTTGTTATCTTAATTGCAAAAATAAATGAAGAAAACATATGGTTTCCTGAAACATTATTTGTTTTTTAATCGCAGACAAGTTACAATAAAAATACTTTTGAAACATTTTTTCACTTTCGTCACATATATTTATATTTTTCTTAAGTTCTATATTGTCATATTTTAGTCTTAATTAAGATAATTAATGTAATGTGATTGAAACATACTAACAATCTTTCTAACGCCTATTTTGTGTGCCAAGGCTCTGTAAATACATCGTTAACTTGATAGTTTATTATAGCTCGACAACACTTACCTGGCACTCGTTAACCCCATTAGCACACATTATACGTTTGGATGGTTTTCTATATTTGCTTTCGGTTTTGTTTTTTCTGTAAACGAGGTGCCATGTTTAAAGATACCATTACAATTTACTTAGAGAGGTACGCTTAAGTCGATTGAAATCGCTTCGAGAACGGAAGTCATTCATCGTAGCGGTACTTTAATAAGTTCATGTATGAAGGTCAGGGTCAGGTAAATATTGGCGAGCTATATCTTTTATAGATTGGAAATATTCTTTTGTATACTAACAACTTATAAACCTTATCGTTTTATAAACATTTTCGATAGTAATGAAAATTGTTAAATAAAATTATGTGCGTAGTATTCTATTCAGGCGTCACAATTAAGCATTCGTCTTTTCACCTTTTGTCTGCATAAATAAGTACATTCGTTTGATATAATTTTAGACGCGTGTTAATTTTGTGATTAATTTTGGGCTTAGTGTGAGGTTCGGCTAGCTCTTAACCCGACTTTTTATGTTTATGGTTAGTATTATATGATTAATATATTGACTTAAAACAATACTTTGCCTTCTGACAGTGTTTATGGAGTATCAAAGTATGCCAGATCTTCTAAACGTGTTCGCGTTCATCACGGATATAATACGAAATCAGAGTAATACTTGGGAACACGGTTCACGCTTATTGTAAACTACAAGTCATAATGTAATAATATAATACATATTTTATTGACCTTGAAGGGAAATAAAAACATCTAGAAATGCACAGTCAGTCTCTCAATTGTGTTTTTATTCGAACATTTATTGCAATTTGGTTTAGTTCAACAACTACCATGATTTTAAATAAAATATGTTATGCATTTTTTACCTATGATAATTGTATTTCCGTATTCATTATGTAATACTCGATTCTTTTTTTTAGAGTACTCATGCTAGCATGACTAGTGATATACATAATGCTAGATTATAATGAGCTACAGTTTTTAAAATACCACCTGTTTTCTAGCCCATCAATAAAACCATTAATCTGATTAGTTCACATCACCATTCAAACACTTGTAATAAAATAAAAATAACGATGCAGGCGATTCACCTCTTGATGTTATTTAATTAGCTGGTCTCTGTTAAGAAAGAGACCATTGTCAATAAAAATAAGAAAGTGCTAAGTTAATATATACATACCTCTGAAATACTGTGTGAATAAGTTGATAAATTCTTACTGTAAAATCGTCTCAAATATTATTATATCTTAATTGAAATAAGTTGAAGTCTCTTCAGTGCAAAGAACGCCGTACTTATGTCCCAGAACTTTGCACAGCATCCTTTCGCATATTTGGAAATACATACCTATATTTAGTTCAACATGTACACGTATAACAAATGTGTTGAATACCAAGTTCAACGAAAAAAAGTCTGTTCATTTTAAAAGGGCAACTTGTAGAAGTAAATGGCGGTTATTTCTCTAAAATATGAATATGCAAAAATAAAACAACATTGTCATAGTTATATGATTAATTTCAGATCATGAAATCCCAGGCATTGTAGTGTAATAAGAGAACATCTTATTTAAACAATGATGAGTTATTTAAAGAATCGTCGTCTTACTTACATAACAATGTTTGTAAACATTCAAAACATAGTTGTTTTAATAAAAATTATGTTTAATTAGCGTTTATTACGTGAAAAAAAGGGAGCTTTAATCGGTTGGTAATATAATATTCATTAAATTGACATAACTTTGCATAGCAAAACAACACCCATGGACGAAAATTCGTGTTGTTACGTTGAATCTGAAAAGCTGTTTTAATATGATAAACATGTCGCATAGCTGGCGTGTTTGTATAATTATAAATAAAATATAAATTTTGGTTTAAAATTGCTGGGGTGTCGTAAAGATAGGTAATGGTTTATAGAACACCCGGAAAAAAAATGTAATGGAACATATGAAAATATCCACCCTACCGATTACAAGATGTATGTAAAAATGTAACCAATCAGAAACGTGATTCATTACACATACACACGACAGTTGGTATAAGTTTGCAAGTTTGCGTTGTTAGCATGAGCATGGAACATGATGATTGTTTGGTTTTGGAGTCAGGAATGAAACATAAACGTAAATAAATGCTTATGATAATGAATTGTCGTCACTTATTTGTTAAAAGGTCCATTAAACAAATCCCCAACTGTTTGTTGCTTAAACAGTTGTGAGACATCATTTGAAGCCGAAAGTTAATAATACTAATGATTTAACCGGAATTCGAAATCACAAATAACTTTCCCAATGTGTTGAAGGTTTATCTAGCGTTGTATTAATTATCTTTTTTTCATGAGGTTTGTTTTCTGATTGTACATGGAATGCAAGTACTGTAACACCTCTTCCGCTGAATCAAGGCTTTATAAGTAAAAAAACATAACTACTGTAAATGATGTTTATAACAGCATGTGTTTATTTCTTTGAACTGAAAGCATAGCCATGGATTCTCAAACTGTTCTGCGAGTTGCTTGTTGTCAATAACGCGATACCGATGAGAATGGTTATTTTTTTTTCACATTTATCAGCAAGATATGATTTTCTAACAGAGCATGTTAATACTGAATGAGTTATAATTGTACTTTAAATGAAGGCAATATATTCTTGCGTCATGCACAGTTACAAGTATACTTGATAACCTCTGATTCAAATTTGGTTAACATCTAACCAATTTAATCAATGTATTTTAAACAACTACAACACACATACCGGTTGTCACTTTTCTGAAGACGATAAAAGGAGGGGAAAAAGAAACGGAAAAAATGATGACAACAAGATATGAACTTGAAACTGTTAAGTTTCAATGGGTGTAACATGTATGCTTGTGTTTATCACTTTATTGACACAAGCAAGTGATAAACCATGCAGATGCATGCAAAGAACAACTGAGAGCTTTAGTAACAGGCTCTGTAGTNAATAACTTTCCCAATGTGTTGGAGGTTTCTCTAGCGTTGTATTAATTAACTTTTTTTCCTGAGAAAACATTTTTTTCTGATTGTACATGGAATGCAAGTACTGTAACACCGCTTCCGCTGAATCAAGGCTTTATAAGTAAAAAACAGAACTACTGTAAATGATGTTTATAACAGCATGTATTGATTTATTTGAACCAAAAGCATAGCCACGGATTCTCAAACTGTTCTGCGAGTTGCTTGTTGTCAATAACGCGATACCGATGAGAATGGTTAATGTTTTTACACATTTATCAGCAAGATATGATTTTCTGTTAGAGCATGTTAATACTGAATGAGTTATAATTGTACTTTAAATGAAGGCAATATATTCTTGCGTCATGCACAGTTACAAGTATACTTGATAACCTCTGATTCAAATTTGGTTAACATCTAACCAATTTAATCAATGTATTTTAAACAACTACAACACACATACCGGTTGTCACTTTTCTGAAGACGATAAAAGGAGGGGAAAAAGAAACGGAAAAAATGATGACAACAAGATATGAACTTGAAACTGTTAAGTTTCAATGGGTGTAACATGTATGCTTGTGTTTATCACTTTATTGACACAAGCAAGTGATAAACCATGCAGATGCATGCAAAGAACAACTGAGAGCTTTAGTAACAGGCTCTGTAGTGGGTAAATACGCTTTATACCATCTCACTGCGATACTGAGAGCTTGAGTTACAGTGTAGTGGGTAAATACGCTTTATACGATCTCACTGCGATACCGCGAAACCATTGACGTGCACCTTTCACCGTAAATTAGGCGGAAAGCAAACACAGTCTGCGCTATCAAATTAAGTTTTCTTTTAGGCAGGAAAAGAAGAGAAAACAAGATAAGATAAACAGCTTTATCGCCAGTTGATAGCCACCACCAAGCAATTGTTTGTAGATCACTACATGAATTTCATGATTGAGTTTATTGTATTCTGGTGTTTAGTAGCTATATGAATTGTTTTTAAGTATTTATTTGAATTTAGCTGTTCATTAGTGTGATGTATGGTAAATTGTAAAATATGTCTGCACATTATCCCTATAAAGAGAAAAGTAGAATAATTTGTTTGGTATTATTTTCTCACCTTGTTTACATAGTTTTAGTTAAATAGCACACACGAAGCAAATACCCTATTTATGACATTTCACCAACGTTAAGATAAGACCTTGGATATACGGGAATTGATAGAGTGCGCGCGAATCATCATCTTATTAACTCGATCATTTTTTGATTAAATGGAGTTTCGTTTATATTCCGTTAACTACAAAATATTCGGAATAAGTGTTCAAGAATGATACAATGTACGTTAGGTCGATTAGATAGATGCTACATGTGAGAATCACCTGTTATCCAAGCTATGATCTGATTCTCAGTTTAACGGACTCATTAATTTAAACATGTATCCAGTTCCTCAACATCATGATCTAACACGAGTATCGGAATAAAACTGATAAATGTAGCGCATTGGCCTCTCGATTCGATAAGGTTGTAGTTGTCTCGTTTGAAAATAGGTACTATCAATGTAAGTAGAAGAGTCCTTAAAGCTACTTACCTTTCGCAAATTTGGAAATGAATATATTTCGCCATGTGTACGTAGAACAAGAATTGTCTATAACTTTGATTTCTACGGCGACCATTTGCATTTTGGCACCGTATTTGTGTAACTCTATGGATTAAAATTTATATCAATGTCTTTGCTTCTAATATACTTACAAAATAAATACAAATCAGCAGAAACTTTCACATATTCCATTGACATTTTAGGACATTCAACGTTGTTTTCTACCGAAGTAGAAGTGGCAACAATTTAACCGTTACCCGAGGCCGTCGATGCTGAGGGATCATAATTTCACAGACTGTACCCAAATTTCTTTGAAATATCTAATTTATTTCCCAACTTTTTATTATGTAATTTTAAAAGATGTTAATCTACCAACGAAAATAAATTTCTTACGTATTTAAAAGTCGTAAATAAAATGCTAATTGTTTATGTTTAGTGTATATGATCAATACGGCATTAAAATGTTAGCTTTATTGTTTTCAAGTATTCGTAAATAACTTTGCCAGGAAACTTGTTAGATAGTGTGATCAACCCATGTAAACAAACTAAAATAACGTAATCACCGAACTTTCCAGGGTACGTTTTTTTTAACAAGGAAAAATACAAATAAGATATTTCATATAATGAGAATATTTGCCAAACAAATATATATATATTATAGTTCACTTCGATCAATTATGTATGGTATGGTTTTCAAGAATGTAGGCTGTATGAGAAGCTTTTTGTCTTGGATATGCTATCTCATGTTGACATCTGGAGAAGAAACATCTGTTGCTCTTAATATGCCGTTGTCTGTCTTCGTTTACATATTCTATATTCCATGTCTTGAATGAACCGACTATCTACAGTTATATGCTTACTTATTAGATTGCACGAAAAACGCAAGACGAAGTTAAGGCGATTCGTCTGTACACTAATGAGTCGTACTCGCACTAAAGTTAAATCTCAGGCAGTACATTATTTGCATATAAGTAGTTCGTGTCGTACTCGATATCCATCGGTACAAAACATTATTTATATGGAACATTTTCCGTTTACTGAATATGTCTGTTTACAAAAAACTGTTTTCGTTATAATGCCGACGGCATAATGCCGACGGTGGGGATAGATAGGTTTGGGGGAAAAAAACAGTCGGTAGTGCAAAGGTTGTTCCAGAAGTTAATATAATCCTTTTGAGGTTGTTGCTGTTTCTGCTATTGGTTATTTCATATAATGACTTTAATGATATGCATCCTATATCCTTCTGCCAGCTTTAGTTACCATCTCAATGCAGGGTAAACAATCTCACAGCGAAAACATGGCCGTGAATCTTTCAGCACGGAAAACAAACATAATCTGCGCTACTAAAATATGCTTTCTTGTTATAGGGCAAGTAGAGCGAACAAGATAAGATCTGCAGTTGTTATCGCCGGCTTTATGGGAGTGTGAAACTTCCATTGACCCTGCACAACCGTCATGCCCACTTACGTGATACCTGGCCAATAATATGTATCGTTTAAGTGTCTTGACACGTTGGTTATTTTCTAAATTATCGTACATATTCAATGTGTGTAAGATGGCATTGCAATTCAGATACATTGTAGTTCTTTGTAATTACGCATATGGTCTAATATATGCAACCAACCTAGACAATAATCCTAGCGAGTTTTAATAAAAGTATATTAGTCTCGTTTTAATCTTGATATCAATTTACACATTTGTAAGAAAACGTCTGTTAAAAACGGTTTATCAAACGGGAAAGTGTATTATGAATTAGTTTTAACAACTAAAATAATCATATAAACGCATATAACAACTTTACGAAGTGACGGTCTACAAAATAGCTGTTCACTCATCTGCATCTTTAAATTACACGTCTTTATTATCTTCTGTCATTTTTTATCAGATTGCGTTATTCCTATTGGAAATATCTTTTTCGTTGCATTTATATGATCACTAACATTGAAGTCAAACAGTATTATAATTATGTGTCTACTATAGGAAAATATAAATAGATAGTATTCATGTATCGATCTCTTCGTCTCGCTGTCCTTTTATGAATATACATGCACGTGTACGTATACCCACATTACAGCGTAGATAGGTTAAAAATCCTGAGTGTACAATATGTTACCCCATTGGTTTACCTTATCAATGATTAATGGTCGTGTACCTGTGAAGGACGTAGGTTTCAATCCGTATTAGGTAAACATTACTTGAGAAATAAAAACAGAGACCAATTTCTTTATTTCTTTCTTGAATAGTATCAATTTAATTGGTTGTCCTGGTAAACGTTGGGTTGTTGGCACATATATAAACATGAGCTTGACACAGTCTTTGCAGGGACTGATAATCTGTGATAGGCGTTGGTCAGCTCAGGTCATGATTAACTTCCAGATAACTGAGCACTTTTGTGTGTGTATTTTTGTAGAAGAAAATCTTTTTTTTTGCTCACATAAATTTCTTTTTCTATGATAACGGATAACTATTAGTTGATATAAAACCATTTTTGTGCTTGTTTATGTAAACATTGCACAAACAATAAAGGGTCATACCGAATGCTGAAGCATTTCAGATTAGCAGTGTTAATCACTCAAGTTAAACTTGGCGAGGCGATATACATATATCTCACACCTTAACCCTGTATTTCAATGACAATTTCAAACAACTACTCACTCTAATACCGTTACGTATCTGTGCACGCATGTTTAAAACCGCGTGCTCAACATCGCATATGCTAACCTGCGCTTAGATCATTAATTCATATTACCAAGCAGACAGTCATTTGAATATGCAAATATACTGTTTTCCTTCAGTCGACTGTTTTTGTTTTCTCAATAGACAGAGGTATATTTAAAGGGGTATTTATTTTGTATCAAATGATGTATTTCCCGCATTTATTAGCATATTAATTATAGTACAGCATTTTATATTTAAGTTTAAACTAAACTTGTTTTATTGCTTATTATAGGCATGTATTCATTTTCATACATTTTATAGACATGCGAACACTTTATTACAGGTGTTCGAATTTCTTACACCACATGCTGTTTTTATTATCAAGCTGATAAATGGTTTAAGTCTCACATATTTCACAGAATGTATTTGAGTTAAGTGGGATGAACCATTTAACACTCAACGTTTTTTGGCGTGTATATTGTTAAATTAAAGTTATCAAACTGACCCGATAAAAACAACATGTTTTTAAATTACGAATGTTCTTTATTTGTAGACTCCACAAGGTCTTAGCGCGCTTTAAATGATGATAAGGTGTTTTGCTGTTTGATTTAAGCGGTATTGTCATGATTAACTTGAATATTTATAATCATGTTGTTAATTTAGAACGTGTTATTTGAGTGAATGTAAAAATAGCGTATTCGGTATGACCTTCAGGAGTAATGACTGGATATTAATCAACTTTATCTTACTACATATGCATGAACCGTGTAATTCAACATATAACCCTAACACCCCAACACCGCAAGTTTAATGGATATACCTCGACCGCAAGGTAAATGTCTAGTCTTTACTGAAGCTATCGTTCATTTGCTAATAGACATGGTGTAGCGTCTGTGAACGTTCGGCAGGTTGAGATCTAGCTATTAGTCGAGGTTTAACGTTGAATGATACTGGGGAAAATGTTCGGCTATTCGTGAATGATTTGAAGCTGTTGCTTTAAAGAGATTTAAAATGGAAAAATATGGATCTATTTTTTAATTTGGGTGTTTTGAAGTTGGTTTAGGTTATAGTTTTTTTTCTTCTCTTGTTACCATAGCGTTACGATGTACACAATGATTTAATTACGGATAATTCATGACACAATTTAAATAGCAATTAATTTATGTCTGGTGTTTTATTGAAAGCATTTCATTGTCAAACAAGCTCACGTTTCTTACAATTGAAAGCGCTTACGTTATTATAGAGCAATTAAGTGTACCCGGTAATTAAGTAGCGTAAGATTGTAATGTTTATTCTGAATAAAGCTGGATTTACAAAAAGGTTTTTGTTTTTTGGAAATAGCATATTTTGAATAATTGTTTGCACTAGAATTGTTAAATGTATGTTAACAACGAACAATGCTTGAAATGTTTTATGTATTAAATTTCAGTTTTGGGGAAACGTTTACAATTTGCACTTGAATGTGGTTATACAGTTCGCCTATTGTGTTTCAAGTGCTTTCATCTGCAACGTGGGACGTTCAGAACATAACATAATATCACTGTAGTGTACTCCATAGTGTGGTCTGTGTGATTCACTATTTAATCAGCCATAAATAAAGAAAGTGTTCGCTCGCATCTCGTACAAGGAAGTGGAACATTGACACCACGTTTAGTGACACCTGTGGATTTAGTCTGTCAACAGACTGATAATATACATATATGTATATATTTTTCTAATTTCACAATTACTTCTTGAGATGTATTGCAATACAATATCAAAGCTCCTTTTCTGTTTTGGCTGAATTATCATTTTAAAGATAAGAAAACGTAACTCTGTATAGTATAAATACAGTACAAGAAGAAAGAGAGAGTTATCTCTATAAAAATGATAATGCAGGGCTGTTAACAGTCTGCTGTGGATGCAACAGTGAATAAAATGGCTATTCAATAGGACATTAATCTGGTGGAAAAATATTGTCTGGTGTCAATGGCCAGTGAATTAATTATGATATAGAATACTTTAAAGTGTGCTTGTGTGTGAGACCTGAATACCTAACTGAAACTCATAACACTATAGTGATCACTGTTTATCACGAATATTGCATTGCTCGTTTGATTTGTGTGTTGATATTAGTTTAAATGCACTATTGGCTGTTCGGTTTTGTTAGCTGAATGCCGCTCGACAACACTGTGCTCTATATTCTTGGTGCATCAAAAGAATTATCCTTAGTATCCCGGCTTGTTTCATTGAAATGAGATATGTGTTACTTTCACAGCAATTGGATTGTTTCACCGATTGATCTTCTAAGCGATCTCGATATGATAGACTCGATATAAAATAAACACCGGAGCAGGATTTGTGTCATTTTAACGCGAATCTACAGAAGACACTCACCGAAGATAAGCGGCGGACACAAACACAAACTTCTTTCATCTTCTTATACAACTTGAATTTCGGCGACTTGAATAATATTAAAGAGAAGCAACGTCGTAACACAAAACTGTTATACGAAAGGCGGACTTTGTTGATAAATTTGATTTTTCTTAAACGATAAAGTGAGGTCATAGGACTACTTATCGGGGTGTCACTGACTTGTCGAAACAGATTGCTAAATGAAAGAACAGGCTATGTCTTCTAATGGTGGAAAGAACAAGGCGGTGGAAAGTAAAATATGTATCCTAGGGGGCCCCGGGGTGGGGAAATCAGGTATGTAACATGAGATATTTTGTTAATTGATGTATGCATTGTAGACATGTATTTATACATATATTAAAAAATAGTCCTACAGCTCAAAATATATGTGTCCGATGTATGCTTATATAATCACTATGTTGGTCAGTTTTTATGTACAACACTTTTTATTAAAATCAAAGATTAGAAGTCGCTCAATACAGTTCACAAATAAATAATTAAACAGCCTCATGAATTTTAGGCTTAACCAATACATTAAGGATAATTGCACATGCTACACTTCTGAAAAAAATCTGAAGTTAAGATACGATCAACGTATAAAACAAGATAATGTATTCATAAGCATTGAAAATGTTGCATCTGATTACCTTCGACAGTAAAAAAAACAAAAAAAAAACTATTTTCACATTCAAACGTAAAAATGAAAACTATTGGAAGGACCAACAACCATTTAGTATAACATCCACCACTTAAAAAAAACTATTTTCTAACTTCAAACATTATAGTGGTCACTAATATCAGCTTCTGGAAAAGTAATTTATCCATAAGAGTCAAACACGTATATATCTGAACCATTTACATCACCACCAATCAATTTACGACACTCTAAAACAATTAACATAAAATTGGGCCCATTTAGCATTGCATTGATATTCAATCAACCATTAATCGAAATAGTGTTTCATCGGTATAGACCGTACTGTATCCATCTATTGTAAAAGGGCCTGGTTAAAAAATATAACACAAACAATGTAGTGTTTATTTGACATAACTGATAATAACACCTTTATCTTGGTCATGACATCGGTTTTATGGTTTCGAAATATTTTGACAATAAAACATCAATAACCCCTTCTTTTCAAATATACATTGCTCAACCATATGCCCAATTAAACCAAGTGAACAGGTTATGAATGCATGGCATGATAATAATCAATGTAGTGGGTGAGAAGTTGTAAATAACAAAAACACAACATTTAATAAAACAACACATGTTATGGTTTCTTCCTCTTTGTATTAATGTTCAGATTTTAGCTGAAAATTATATAATGTTCCGTTATCTGTGGTAATCAGATTTTACCATACAGAACTTTTCATAAAACGTTTAGATTATCAAACCGTATCCTATTTTCCAATACTATAACCTTTGGAGCGCCAAGATGTTTTTCTTTTAAGAACCAATATTGCTTGTTCACGTCGATATATTCTTGGCATGATGCATTTGCAATCTGTGCAACAGAAAATCCCCGTTTCGATATAACAATTTTCCTCTGTAAAATCCAGCTGACCAGAAATTCCTAAATTCGATAGCACTGGAAATTGTATTGCATATGTTTTCCTTTTTCAGCTCTCGTGGTTCGGTTTCTCACGAGGCGGTTTATCTGGGAGTACGACTCCACTCTCGGTAAGACTCGTGACCCTGCCAGAGGGTTGGCAACGCCTAAACACGCGCTATGAGCACGTTCTTGTTATAACTGCTGTATTTTGTATAGTTAAGATTTGGCCTTATCTCGAACCACCTTTTTACTTCGTCTTTTTCACGATAATTAATTATCAATACCTTGAGAAAAACTAATTATAGTTTCATTGTTTGCAGAGAGGATGATAAGTTTATTAAAAAAAGAAATAACTCTTTAATATATGACGATGGAACTTAAACGGATAAAAACTAAGTATGGTATTTTCTGTTTGTTCCAAGTATTAATCACTTGATTACAGTTTAGTTAAAACTGCTTCTACGTTTGAGTACAGTTTCTGAAACGATAGCTTTACCATACAAAGCTAACGCTTTAGCTCCTATTTAATTGTAAAAAAGATGTTACGTGGGAGTCAACATTGTGTTAGTATAATATAAAGAACGACTAGGCGAAGTTACTAACCTTATACAATCTTAAGTCATCAAGGGTTACATATCTGCCAAAACAATAATTGCTACAGACTTAAAATAAACTTTTATGTGAAAATTATATTAGATTTGAATGAAGTCAGCAACTAATCTTTATTTCAAATTGTTGTCAAATCCAGCTTACAGAGTGTACAATTTGAAAGTCACGCAATGAAAAAAAAACAACAGACAAAGCTTTTAGCTGGCTAAATTGCTTCTTTAAAATCTGAAAGTAAACCATACATTACTAACGTTTGTAGCGTATTTTAAGCTCTAAATTGACGGATTTAGATTATGAAAATTTATGGTTATTTCGTTGATAGAACATTCCAATTATACGTGGTATATTTATTATGACTTCAGAATGCACATACAAGCACCAGACGACAATCGACGACGAACCCGTTGCTATGGAGATTTTGGACACCGCGGGACAGGTATGGTCATTTTTTAAAAACCTAAATTGAATTTAAGAAAATGTAATAAGTAAAAACAAAGCTGAAATCTAAATGTATGGCACAAAAATCGTTTGAAAAATTACAGTGATTACAAGACAAATCACGTTTCGATCGTACATTTTATGAAAGCAATAGTTTCTGTTTAAAAACTATCTCTCATGTGCCCTCACAATGCACAAAAACCCCACTTACAACATTTTAATTATTATTAAAAATACTACTGTCTATTGTTTGGTATAGCATGTTATATTCACTGTACATACATTAATAATGTATCTGGTATATTATATGAGCCGAAACTTGTTCTTAAACAATTATGATGCCCCCGTGCCTGTCCGTCGGTCAGTCGATCAGAATGTTGGTCGGTTAGTAGACCATTTGATTCTTCACTATGTCTAGAGAATGTTTCGATCTGGTTTTTCGGTCAAAATGTCAACGATACATGGGGCTTGTAACATCGTACATTGATCAGTATAAGTACAGTTATCACGAAGGATAAGAATCCCTTGAGCAGACTTTGGATTAGTTCAAAACAATATATACCCATTAAACAATGAACAGATATATTACGGTAATGCTATTATTCAATGCATTCAACTATTTTAATTGATGCTTTTACAGAGGGTGTTTGCAAAAAAAACTGTATCGTTCTGTTGTTTGTTTTACAATATATAGATTTGTATTGCTAGATGTTTTTAATAAGGGGAGGAACATGATGAAAAATTATTGAATGTCATAGAGGGCATAAACATCTCTTTTTACATGTAAAAGAAGACATTGTTTGGAATTGTGGTTAACGTGTTGTAAAATGCGCAATTCATAACGTCTTTTTGTTTGTGTCATACTTGTCAACTAATTGTTATGTTATTGCTTACTATACATCATGCAGAATAATCATTTAATTTTGTTGCGTGCTTATACGTATCAATATTCGAACTACGGGCTTTTATTAAAAATAGCACGTCAATGTGTATTGGCTTCCATGTGCATACAAAAGTAATTGAGCGATCTGGATCCGAAGTGACCGTGTTGAGATCCAGTATACACATTTGCATATCTATTCCTGGTATACGAACTTGTTAACATCATGACGTTATATCTTATAGCTTTATGATTATAGAAGTCATCAATACATGTTGTACGTGTGAATTAGACGGTAACTAGAACATATTTCATTTAAGATCAGTATGGTAATTAAAAAACAGATCAGGCTATTTTTATCACAAACATTTCATATTAAATTTGATTGGTCATTGCAAATTATCCCGGTGTAATGAATGCATTTGTATGTTCATCTTTTAATTAAACGTGTTTGACATATCGCCAATTTTAGTCAATAAATGGCAATAATAAGATGACATCTCATTATACCCTTTTTGTAATATTTTATAATTTGACCATTCTGACATGTGACAAAGTTTGAGATAAGAAAATATAAAATCAGAGGGCTAAGAAATGTGCAAAACTTTAGAAAAAAGGAAACCGAAATTTCATTTTTTTTACTTTCAGGAATGGACACTTCACAGAGAGGGACATGTGCGGTGGGCAGACGGCTTCGTGCTGGTATACGCCGTCAACGACACGAGCAGCTTTGAAGAAGTAGCAAACATTAAACAAAGCTTGGATGAAATTAAAAAGACTAATGTTCAATGTGTACTTGTTGGTAATAAAATCGACCTTCTTCACGAGGTGCGCGTGCCTTACACAGAAGGTGAAAGATTAGCGACTGACTGGGCATGCGCGTTTTTTGAGACTTCCGCTTCCGATGGAGGAGATGACATTTACGAACTTTTCCACGAACTTCATCGAGAAATTCGACGACGGAAAATGTTGGAAACAAAACCAAGACGACGAGGCTCCGCCCATCAAATGCGACAGGTGTTCACTAAAATGTTTAAGACTCAAACTAGCAAAGTTTCGAGCCCTAGCTGAGACGGGTCTAGTGGTACCTTAATGGACAAATCATTGTGATATCTTGACTTGTTTTTCAAATCGATTTAAATGCACGAGTATTTATTCTAATTATGGAAACCATGTTAAATCGTACGTTAACAATGTGTTGGTTAATGCCCTCGACAATGTTTTGTTGTATAAGATTTTGCATTAAAAAGACTGTTCTAAAAGCAACAGCAATATTGCACCAGTTATATAAAGTTCCAAATGTTTTACTAGGTTAAAATAAACAGAATTTGAATACTCTTTATTTTGTATGTAGCCCACCTTCCTCAACGTACAAAAAGGGTGTTTGCCTTTTACACATGTATATGATTGATTCAATACACATTTCCATGCAAACATGACATATAAAAAGCATAAATCATTAAACGGTCATTTATTACGCACATGATTTTGGCCTACATTATTTTAATTAATATTATAAACTGAAATAACTATTAATTGTATTATCCCTGTCATAACGAGAAGAGCTTGTTAAGTTAATATAAACACAAACAAATCAAACACAGATCTGGACAAGAATAAGCCGTTAAAATAAATATACGGATTGTGATGGTCGGAAAGAAAAACTAATAGTTGCATTCAATATATCTCGGTTTCTTCGAAGGAGACAAATGTATTGGTTATAACTTTGAATTATAATCAATGCAACATAAAATTAAAATGTAATCTTTACAAGTCATAATGAACCAGTAAACGAAGTTTCAAGAACCGGGCGTAAAGCTACTGCAGAGGGCCGATAGTACGTGTACAGACGGAACAATCATTAAAATGCAATGCACCCTCGTTTCTATGAATGGATACTCTGTCAGCAACGTGTTAGCATAATCAGACTCTGCGTCCATTTATCGGTAATGTTTACATGTGTCTATTTATAACTGACACCGGATGGTGAGCACGCCGTAAGCATGTTTTAAGGATGCAGTGGTCATTATACAACCATCAGAACTGACGCCACTTCCCATGTGGAAGTTATAATAGATACACACAGATCATTATCGAATAATGAACGTATGAGTAGTCTTGATCACCAAGGTAGTAAGTTGCATTTTCAAGTAAAGCACAAACAAGTACTAGCATTAGTATAGTGATGTAATAAATTGATGATTAATTTATTAATAACAAGAGAAACTTAGATGATAATGCTCTGGTAAATATTAATATTTATCAACCCTTTACGTTGATTTCGACCTGATACAAAGGAGTGTTATACGTTTGTATATCAGGTTAGTACCCAGCTAACATACTCATTGCCCATTGGATGATGACTTATAGTGTGTTTGTTGTTTAATCACCTGTAAATACATCTCTCTCGCGGGAAGTAACTGTTAAGGTGAGTGGATCATCGCAGCGCGGGAATGAACTGTTAAAGTCAGTGGATCTCTCTCTCTCGCGGGAATGAACTGTTAAAGTGAGTGGATCATCGCAGCGCGGGAATGAACTGTTAAAGTGAGTGGATCCATCTCTCTCGCGGGAATGAACTTTAAAGTGAGTGGATCATCGCAGCAGAGTCATATTTTTTTTTTTATCTCTGACGATAATCAATTTTACACCTGTTATATTATCACCGGCATTAAGATTGACATTATACAAGATAAAAAGCTTACACACTGATCACCCTATCGAACCGAAAATCCTGAATCCGACCTTTGTTAAAAAGTAATTTTAATTATCAGAAAACTTAAAATTGTTAACTTCCAACAGCACTGAGACATTTTTGTAATGAAATGTGTTCCGCATTTAAAAAATAGTTGTACAATATGACAGCAAATGCGTACCTTTGAGACTACAAATCTCATAAACCTTGTTCGGAATATTGGAAACTTTACTTCAGTAGAATTTATCAATAAACGTTTCATTGATGTGTGCTGATTAGAGAGTCAAAACAGTATCCTTTTGACTGTTCATTTGTGATATCTTGTAAACTCAACGTTTGTTAATTACGGTATGCCAAACTAACCAACATAAAAACACGTATTATTTGCATTTTAAAGATAATTTTCAGTCATTTTGTTCTTAAAACGAATGTGCACTTTCTCGCATCCACGCTTTGATCTTTTCAAATGTTGATAAAGATTATGTTGTCAAAATAAACTCATTTCGACGCACAGGCATTGAATCGGAATTTCAATTTTTCACCCATTCACGAGGAGGTCGCCTAATTACACAGATTTATAAGGTAAGAGAATGTTGTTGGTACCAATTTCATGTAACTGCCTTAGCAATTTACAACGGCGCTTGACCGCATAACAAAACAGTCAAAAAAAGCTTATATTTACCCATGATATGGCTAAGACTAAAAATTATGCAGCACTTCACTTGGAGAATAGTTCCATGATTTCTTGGATGTTTGAATTCTAAACCACCTATTGACCTATTGAAACAAAACCACATTCCTTAAACATTCCTTTTACAAAAAGCATTAATTGACAACGAATATATGTTTTGTTTTATACTTTTTTTTTGATTCCATGTTGAGAGAACTGTGCTTGGAATCATTCAAATTCGGATACAAGGTCGGGATATATTTCTCTGTCATTGTTTTATAACTTCTCAAGATCTTGCAATAATATGTGGCTGTTGTCTTGTTTCAAAATGTCTATTTTGAAGAGTGAAACGAAATATTGTTAAACACTTTCCAATTTTTTTATGATCATTTTTTTATCGTTATTTGTAAAATGTTTGAGTACTTTTTGTTCAGATCTTTTTTATTCTTAATCAAAGAAGTATTTTGTATTTTTTCTCTTGGCTCCCTGTTATCCTCATTCTTACCGCAGTCAACGCTTTAAAGAAAGCGCAGAATCATGCCATGCGGTATTAGGTCGGTGTCAACAGCTTTACCCGAATAGAACACTTTGTTAGATATTCTTGATTGGTGCCTAGAAGATATAGACGCTATTTTTTGCGTCTATGGAACAGGCTGGTATTAATTGACGAACAACGCTTAACGAAAATTGTGTTCAACATCGACCAAGCAACATGCAA